>JALIZH010022482.1:0-29510 GCA_030522465.1 Rhipicephalus appendiculatus
CGGTGTGATAGATTTAACAAGCGCAACGGATGCTTATCTCACCATTTTCGCAGATGGTTGAATGACCCCTGTATGTAATTTTACAAGTGACTCCGCTGCAAAGAATGAGAAGCTAACGATACCAAAAAATGTCCTATTTTTCAGTTAATGGACCCAGGAGCTTGGAGTGCTTTGGAATCGCTGTTCGCAATATTGGTCGTAGCTGTCGTGTCCTGGGTATTACAAAGACGCTGGCAGCAAGGCCTTCTCAAGCGATATGGAATACCAGGACCTGAGAAGAGTGGTCTGTTCTTTGGGCACTGGAGAGACTTCCGGAGGGACCCTCTTAAGGTTAGTGGAATGCGAGTTTTTAACCTTCATATAGACCTTGTGAGATGTGTACTTTTCTTTTCGCTCAACATTCCAGCAATTTTACCGTAGCGACGCTTCGTAAGTCGTTCGAATAACGGCTTTCATGATCTATCTCACGCCTTGCGGTCTTCGACATGACTCATATTCTACACACAAATCTTTGTTTTTGGAGTTATCCATTAATTAACGCTCACGCTATGGTCTGCTTGTCTACTGGTTAGACTAGATGACAGAGCGACAGCTCCGCAAGGGCGTTAGTGCGGGCCCGTACTGGATGACAACAAATGGGTCCTCAGCTAAGGATATTTCTGAAAACGTCTTATGAATTTCCTTTGCAATTTTGGGTTAGAAACGGGTGGTTAATTTTTTTTTTCATTTCTTTCATGCATTCCCCCTTCCAGGATTCTCCATAACCTGATTTTGTGCATTCAATGACGACGTCTTTGATTACCTAACATGCCCAAGGGCTCTCACTGTGTTGATATTGCGGACGCCAGAAAAAAAAAAAGGCATTAGAAGAATTCTCCATGGGGGGCGGTCCACTCGATTCCGCGATCCTGCAGCAAAGTGTGTGGAGTGCACACAGAGAGATGCTTCAACCACAGGTTAAAGGAGCATGCGAAAAAAAAAAATGAAAGGGAAAAAGAAGAACACGAGTACGCTCATCCCTTGGCACACGCTGCAACTTCCGAGTGTGGAACACAACTTTCTGATCCGTAGGATCCCGAAGAATGCGCGTGATTAACGGCTCGGGATAGCATTTCAAGTCTTGTTTTATGAAAAGAACAAGTGGACACAGCGTTAGCGGGCCTTCCATAGCTTTGCTAACGGAAATATCGATTACTTATGCAAGAATTTATTTTGTGTTACTCACTTGCTTTTATGTTTGGTGGTCTCGTTGGTCATTGCACATGCGTGTCATTGTGTAAGTGCGCGCTCCATTGTTGCCGAATGAGTAGTTAGTTGGTAGCACGGTGGTTCTTAGTGAGCGCTGCGTGTGTGTGAGGGTGGGCGTGTACAGGGGCGTAGCCAGAAATTTTTTTCGGGGGGGGGGGGGGGGGGACCTCCTTGATTTCGGTGTTGGCACCTCATTTAAATGGTCATTTTTCGCTCTGTGTGCCATGGCGAAAAAAAAGTTTCGGGGGGGGGGGGGGGCACGTGCCCGGTGTGCCACCCCCTGGCTACGCCACTAGGTGTGTACACATTCACTGTCTTCATGGTGGGCGTGAAAGAGTCCAGTCCAATTTCGGGCCGAATAACTTTACTATGCTTGCTTCTGTATACCTGGGATTTACGTAACTGTTCCGAAAGCAGTGTGTCCAGAATAATGTCTCTCAGTGTAGACATGTGTTCGAGTTCAAATGAGGTTTCCAGGTTGTAGTTTGGTAATGACGGTTACAATGTGCTATATTGCAGGTGATGGATGAATGGATCCAGAAATATGGTTCCTCTCGTGGGAATGTATTGCGGCGAGGTACCATGTGTTCTCCTTAGCGACTTGGATGCCATCAAAGACTGCCTTGTAAAGCGGTCCCATGAGTTCCGTGACCGCGTGCCTCTGTTAGTCAATGCCGAGCCCCTGAAAAGCAGCCTTCTGGGAATAAAAGGTAATTATGTGTGTGTGTGTGTGTGTGTGTGTGTGTGTGTGTGTGCGTGCGTGTGCGTGCGTGTGTGCGTGTGTGCGTGTGTGTGTGTGTGTGTGTGTGTGTGTGTGTGTGTGCGTGCGTGCGTGCGTGCGTGCGTGTGCGTGTGCGTGTGCGTGTGTGTGTGTGTGTGTTTGTGGTGTGTGCGTGCGTGCGTTGGTGCGCTCCGAGGTTCATCCGAAGTCACCTGATTCCGGCCAGATATGACCCCCTAAGGAGAGTTTGATGCCAATAAACAATACATCTGCTTGCCGCGACCGCAGAACACGTCCGAATCAACCGATTTTTCGAATTACGTGTGGTCTAATTAACGAGCTTTTACTGCGTTGTTAAATTAGCCATTGTTTATGTGACGCATATTATTATAGAGTAGAAAATGTGTACAAATGATTAGAAACTATGGGGCATGAAGAATGTTTCTCCAGCTATCGAAAATCGGGATGCGTAGTGTCATTGTTTGCGCATGCGCCATATTAAACAAAATGAACGCTAAGAGCACTACGACATATTCAAAATGAAACCATATTTCGTCAAGCTCACATTGTTCTATGAGCAGCTTTGTGAACGTCCCTAATTCCATTTATCTTGATCTCTAACTCCCCATTTTATGCTCATTTCATTCATCTCAGGTGAAGAATGGAAAATGGTACGGAGTGTTCTGAACCCAACCTTCTCGAATACGAAAATGAGGATGATATCACGTATCATAGATGACTGCACTAACACTACAGTGGAGATACTGGACCAACGAATTGCCTCAAGTGCGGGGGGATGTGGACATCTCCGCTATGGCTCAAGGGCTGATAATGGACACCATCACGAAATCAGTGCTTGGTTGGAAGGTACGTGTAGGATGTCTGCAAAAAATGTTGTACTGTGCGGCGTATTGTTTGGTCATGGGCTCCCTCCTGAAGCTCGCCTCTTAATGGTGTGCAAGTGCTCAACGGTATCAAGGCCGAATAGGCTTTACAGGGTGCATTTACAGCCCACAGTCATTGGTTTATTACATCACGGCGAACTAGGCTAACTAACCGTCAAATCGTGAACTCAGCATTCTTATAGGTTGCTTCAGTAACGTATACGATCCCAATTAAAGCCAATACAAAATTCTCATGCAAAATTTGACTCAGCGCTGCGGTTGCTTTCATTTCACGATATTTTGAGGGTAATAATTTGAGACAGACATGATTTTGATCCAGAGGAACAAAAAATAGACAGCACAAGTGACCGATCACTTACGCGGCAAAATCGTGATACGCGCCCATTTTGTTGCCTAAAATGCATATACCAAGCAACCGGCACAACCCGTGTTTTAAAGAAAGAGAGGTCGGCAAAAAGCGCGTCATCCTAAAGGTTACATTTTTAATGCTGGGCACAGTTTTTGTGCTCCCGTCGTCAATGACATGTGCTAATCACTTTACGGTGGGCATGTATCAAATCCTTTAATTCAAATTTTCACGGTTGAGTGCCGAAATAATTCGCTAAGATTACGTTCTTATCCACTTTGCTACGCGTCAACTTAAGTGGGCGCTCCAACACTTTTCCGAGTTTTTTAATGGAATAGTCCCACTATTAGCGCGTGACGCTTGACGAACCACATGCTGCAAAAGTTTTTAGAATCCTTCAAGTACGAGTGGAGTTACAGGCAGTTAATTATTCACATGTGCTGCGGGGAAATTATTTTCCTCTCGCAGTACTTATTCGTTACTACTACTGAGAACAAATACTAAGGGTTTTTATTAAAGGCACCCTGAAACAATTTTTACGAGTCTGTACAAACGTATTGAGCAGGTAAAGCAAGTTCAAAGGATCATTTACAGACGAATTTAAGCTCTCTGCATGAAGTGTAAATCCAAGTAACGCAAAAATTCAAGGGAAGATGGAAGCTTGAAGAGACGAAAAAAAAACATTCGCCAACACGATGTGTCACTGGAGACAACGTATCGAGAACGGGTCGCTTGTGCGATTTCAGTGCTGCAACTGCCGGCCTTAAGGGGTTGATATGCTCCAGCGTAGCGTCCGCACGCGCGCGCAAAACAGAGCCCTCAATAGACCTTTTCACAGGAGGGAAAAAAACGCCGCCATGTTGGGCTGCGCGCGGGAGTACAAAAGCTGACGTCGCAGCCTCGGCAGTGCATTTTTGGGGGGGTCACGCCAATTTGCGCAGCCCGAAAAGGACTATGGCGGCGCCCGCGGAGTCGTTTGTGAAAAGGTCTATAGCAAAACACAGGCTTCAATAGTACTGCGGCGGCCGACCGCCGACGCGGCCGACGGCCCCTGACGCGCTCGGGCGTCGCTCTGCTCTGAAGAGCTGCTGCTGCATTTTGCGCCGGGCGCCACGAACTCGTCCGCCCCGAGCGCCCTTTCACGTCACCCGTAGCAACTCCGCCAGGACAACATGCGCTCTGCTCATTGCTGCTCATGCACTGCTTCTCAGAGCCAGTTAAATAGCATAATATACAGACACAAGAACGAGGTCCCGTGAGTGTTTCTTTCTCATCTCTTCGTACTTTGTGCCGTATAACCTGCCAATTTGTTGGCAGCGAACACGGTTTTAGGTTAGTGTTACCTTTATCCCACTACTGTGTGAACAACTGGCTCAAGGTTCCTATGTTAGTGATAAGGCAGTAGTAGGTCTCACAGTCCGCTCTAAAGTGGAGTACTTGCTTTGACACCCTCGTAGTTATATGAGGCTTTCGCTATATTTCGACGCGGTATGTGCAATAGCAACGACGAACAAGTGTGATAGTAGGCGTATTCTAATGATCTACATTTGTTCAGGTGGTGCCGCCTCTCCGAACTTTCCAACTATACTCAAAATGATTGGAATGATTGGATACACTTTCGCTGAGCAAGGCGTGAAAGCTTGGAGTGCTAACATTGCAAAAGATTTGTAGCTAATCCGCAACCCACTTCTTTTCTATGCAGTGCGAGTATCAGCGAAATCCAGAGGACGCCTTCCTCACGAGTTTAAGGGAGACTCTGCTAGGGGCAGACAACCCCATCATGAACGTCGCCGTGGCTCTTCCTGCCGTACGGCGGCTCATCACGCTGGCATTTCCGTACGTGCACTACGGAAAGATGTTCACCCGCGTTACCGAGAGCGTGCGTGAAGTGATCAAAGCGCGACGGCTTCTGGAGGGCGAAAATCGGGAAAAGGAAGTTCGCGCAGTCGACATGCTTCAGCTCATGCTGGACGCGAGGTACAAGGGCAACGTTCAGAACGACAAATGTTGCATCGGACCGCCTTTCCATGACGGACCAGCACGTTGTGTCCAACTGTTTCGTCGCTTTAGGTGGTGGATTTGAGACGACCTCGCTGACACTGGCGCTGCTTCTGGACGAGCTTGCTAGGAACCCGGAAGAGCAACAGAAACTGTACGCGGAGCTTTCGTCTGCATTTCCGGGAGACGTAACCCCGGAGGTCCTGTTCGACAAGTTGCAGGATCTCAAGAGGCTCGAGATGGTAATCAACGAAGGTTTGCGCAAGTACCCGCCACTGGTGTTCTTCACCGCAAGAATGTGTTACCGTGACACCGAGCTCGCCGGAAAGATCATACCAGGAGGGACGCGCGTGATAGTGCCAACGTGGAATATTCACCGGAATCCAGTTCTTTGGCCGGACCCGCATAGGTTCAACCCGGATCGGTTCTCCGAAGGCTGGGAGAAAGAAAGGCATACCGCATCGTACATACCGTTCGGAATGGGACCCCGCGAGTGCATTGGAAAGAAGTTCGCGCTACTGCAACTCAAGATGGCACTTTTTAAACTGGTGCGACGATACGAGTTTAGCCTGAGCACTCAAAGTGCGACCACTCTAAAATTTGAAGTTCCCTTGATATCTATAAACCCCGTTAAGAATATTGTGCTTCAAGTTAAACGTAGGTGCACGTAGCTCGTCACGGGTGTCTCCCAACTGCTATTAGGCCGCGTGATCCTTGAAAAAGCCGCGTGAAATAAGTTCTTCAGGTTTGCAACCGCACAGGCGCCGGCATTTGTATGGCGAACGCGCCCGGCAATAATCACGTGTTTTATTTTATATGTCGAAGCAGTCATCAACCATATAGTACCGCGATGCTAAAAAGGAACCCCTGCATAAAAAGGAACCCCTGATAAGGGAGGTATCCTTTCCGGAAAGCTTTTTTGTCTCGCCGATGTAAGTGGCGTGGAAATCAGTGCACGGAACCTCGTAGGCTAGCCCGGGGAATCATTCTTTTGGCAGCCGGTGTTTTGGCCGTGAAAGAAGTCGCCCAATTGTTGATGCGGGTTTGTGCGCTACTCGGATACCCTCCTTCCCCAACACCCTCGCCAGTTGCTCGCTGATTCCCGGAATGTATGGAATCGTGACCCGGTAGGGTTGCTTCAACGCTGCACGGAACGCGCTCGCAGAACACAGCGAAAAGAGGGACCATCGCATCAACTTCGACGACGCCCGGGTCATCGACACGGTAGGTAGCCGCACCAAAAGGCAGTTCTTAGAGTCTTGGCATATCCAAAACAACACCTGGAAATATCAACCGCTCAACTGGGACACTGCCGAGTGTATATGTACGTGGTTTCCGGAACCAATGGAGAAAACAACACCGCAACAAGAACGGCGGAAGGAACGACCGGAACGACGGTGGAGAGGGGGACAATCACTAAGAAAAGTCGCTAAGCTTCGGAGCCGGCCGGACAGTCACCCCCTGATGAAGAGACCGAACGGGTCTCGAAACGTCGTGCCAGTTTTTAATTTCAATATTAAAAAAAAAACTTAGATTAAGAAAAGTGGCTGGAGAGTTTGCTTTTTCGTAATTTTTTTTTTACCCGGCCAGACAGATCTCTATCAAATTCTGTCTACAGATTGTCTTCTCAGAGAAGACAATCTGTAGTACTGAATGGTAAATACTCCGAATATGCAGATGTTACCTGAGGGGTCCCACAGGGCTCCGTTCTGGGTCCGCTATTGTTTTTAATTTATGTTAATGACATCTCTACAGGAATTTCATCTTCTGTACGGTTGTTTCCGGAAGACTGTGTTGTGTACAAAAAAATTTCCGATCACAATGATGCAATAGAACTTCAGAAAGACTTATCGCTCATTCATAACTGGTGTACCAAATGGAAAATGAATTTGAATATAACAGTGTGTATATATTTCATTTACTAAAAGGATGAAACCATTTCAGTCATGGTACCACCTGAACAGTGTACAGTTGAAACAAGATAGTACATATAAGTACCTAGGTGTGCTACTATCATCTGAATGTTCATGGAAGCCTCAAGTGGACACTCTCATAGCAAAACCTGGTAAGACTTTAAATTGCATTCAAAGAAACCTGCGATGCTCGCATGCGAATTTAAAACATATGGCATACACTACTTGTATCAGACTATCTTAGAATACGGTTGTGTCGTGTGGGACCCCGCCGAGGCAACCTTCATTGCTGCTCTTGAACAAATACAGGATCGTGCTGTCAGGTTCGTGGGATGGTACGGAAGGAGGGAGAGCTGCACTGCAAGTGAAGGCTGAGCTAGGATGGGAATGTCTTTCTGACCACCGCTATAAACAGAGATTAAAATTTCTTAATTTGATTTACTGTAATAAAACTGTAATTAACAGGAAAATTTACCTACACAAACCTCATTACACTTCAAAACGTTTTGATCATAGTTGCAAAATCCTGGAATACCCAGCTAAAACGCACATGTATGCCAATTCATTTTTTCCTAGAACAATTAGTAAACAGTGGAATAGGCTAACTGAAAGGAAGTACATAGTGGGAACGAAGGATGTATTTTATTCAACGCTGTAATCCCGTTCTGTAACCTGAACGAAGATGTATTTATGTGTGAACAAAGTTGTATTATGAGTGCGAACGAAGATGTATTTCATTTATTGATGTAACCCCCCTGCTCTAACGCCTTCGGGCGTTGCGGGGTATCTGATGAATAAAGAATAAATAATGAATAAAGATGTTTACATTTAAATATCTCGCCTGTATTCACGGATGCTTTCACGGCTCACTCTTAGACTTTCTAGATGAACCAAATTTGTATGCGTGTCTATGACAGCGCGTTGCAAACTAAGGCAATGGCTTTAACAATAAAAAAAAAACAGTCTTGGTCAATGCCTCGTAGTGGGCACATGCCATGTCAGAAGGAGCAAACGAGCGATCAAGTCGGAAGGACCGGTTGCAGTATGCATCGACAGACGTCGCAACCCGACAATTTGCGCACCAGTCAGGCCTCGCGACGCGCTAGGTGTTCACCGGCCACTTTCCGGATGTCCCGGCGGAACCTCATCGTCACAGCCCTCCTCGTATCGAGTGCGTCGGCCGTCCTCGCCACCACCGCCATGTTCGTCCACAACCGACAGCGGCCCGAGCCCCTGCCGTCCTTGCTGCTAATGAGACCACCGCGCGAGAACCCATGGCAGACGAGACACCTGCCGCTTGTACTTCGAGTGCGAGTCGAGCGCGTGCCGCGCTAACTGCCGAAGACCTGAGAAAGAACGTCGCTTGGTCCTTGGACCCGTGCGCCGATTTCTACGAGTACGTGTGTTCCAGCGACCGCGCCAAGACTAACGTCTACGACCACGCCGTGGCGCACTACCTGCGCGAAGTCCACGAAGTGATTCGAAAGTACCAGAGCCTCGGCTTTTTCTCCAGGACTGCCGTGTCGAAGAAGGTGACGCGCTTCTTCGCGACTTGCCAAGCGAGTCGCATCGACCTGCCATCCTGGAGGTCCCAGCTAGAGGACGTGTGGAAGTACCTGGAACTATCCGGAGACCTGGTGGCAGTCGAAAGCATGTTGGCGACGTTCTCGAGAGTCCTAGAAACCTTTCCCGTTGTTCATGTTGGCGTGCTGGGGGGCGTCGCGCAAGACTTGCGTCGTCCTGTCCAGACCCGACGGCAACGGAGCTGACCGCGTCTTCCGCGTGCCGCACGTCTTCTCGAGGTCCTTCCAAAACTTTGCGGCGGACCTTCTAGGGTACAAAGGGCATATAAGCAATTATACCAGTGACCTTATCAGCTCTGCAACCAGAATGGAGTCGGAAATCCAGAAGTACGCGGGGCCGCGTGGTGAGCAGTACCAGCACCTCCGCGAATACAGAGACATACCCGTCTCGGATATTGGTAACGGTAGCACAGCCTTCGACTGGACGTCATACCTACGAAACCTTCTGACTGGTGCTGCTACCGTGAAGCCGGAATCTTGCGTTGTTGTGAAGTCGCCGGCGTACGTAAGGCACCTAGTGAAAGTATTCGGCAAAGTTACGAAGAACGATGTGCGCTCGTTCCTCAAGCTAAGGGCTGCCATGGCGTTGATGCCATTCCGTAAGCTGGCGGAGAACCCTACGAAGGAAGACGTCGAGCAGCTTTGCACGTTGGTGACGTACAAACTTTATCGATACGCTTTCCTAAAGGAGTTCAACGACACGCAGCTTCTGCAGGTGTTCGTGAGCGCCGGCGAGAAAGAGGTCGTTGTCAAGATGTCGTACAGGTGAGGAGTCAAGCTTTTCTAGCATTACTTGGTGCAATAACAAACTGCGGGGGGGGAAGGGGGGGGGGGGGGGACGGCTGGAAAACATAAAAAAAAGTTCAGCTCGAGCAAGTTTAGTACATGTCTCGTATTTATAACTCAGCACGTGAATCCATGCCTTCCTTTGAGAAAGAAAATATGATGTTTCCGAACAGCCTCTAAAGTGTACGTTAATCAACAAGTTTAATTTTCTCAAGTTCATTGGTAATAAAACATACCGTCGAGTACTGAAAATAGCGTGAAGAAAAAGAACCGTCAAAAGCTCTGGGTTGATCGACAGGCCGAGGATACCACCCGAGTCCAGAGACTGAGCCGCCACACGAGGCCACCAAAACCAAACTACCGGCACATATCCTAAACTGCGCAGCACACAGGACACAAAGCAACTGTGAAAAGAGACAGACGAGCGCAACCTCACAATTGATTTATTGAAAAACCTAATCGACCTAAGATAACATCCAGGGAAAAACGACGGGCTACTGTCCTCGTCTATCATCCTACCTAAAAGAAAGATTATGGATCCAATCAGGTGCGTAATCTTTGTTTTAGGTATGTTGATAAATGTAGAAAGGGACACGCCGTGTTTGCTGGACGCTATTTAAGGTCGAGTAGCTTTTTTAAATGAATCAGTTCAGTCGGCGCTGGTCGGTCTCTTTTTGTTTTTTCTTTGTGTCCCACCTGCTGCGCCGTTTGCGATAAGATGGACCCACACCAACTCGCCCAGCTTTCAACGCTTGCCGGCCCATCCTGCTCAATAAGGTCTGTTTTTTCTAAGAGACTTACTGCGTTGCCTATCGTTAAAGTGCAAGTCTTGATTCATTCATGTCTGATTTTCTGGCCACGACACGACATTTCCTTTGTATTCCTTTGTGTTTCCGTCACTCAGACCGCAAGCATCAGTTAGCAAAATCTCCGGTTCCCGGCGCTTGCATATTCAACGTAAGCACACAACTTTCTAGTCATTACTGTATTTTTATACAATTTATACATACTAGTACGCAGACGCTCATCCCACGGTGCAACGATTATGCGGACCAGTTCAAGTGTTAAGACGAGTATAGAAATGTAAATCTGCATATAATCAAAGCAAAACATTGCATAGATTTTCGTAGGTGATCGCACCCATCTTTGCCTCTTTGTCGCCCTAGAATACGACTCATGTAACGTTGCCACGTAGCCAGAAGCTGCCACTGTTTGTCTATTTAAGGGGAAAGCCTTAGACGCCTCACCAAACGCGAAAGTGACCGTCGGCGTCAACATAAGTGACGCAAAAGACCATAGGGTGACGTGATTACGTCATCCCTATGTCATCACCACGTTGTCACATATCGCCAAAATTTTGAAGTCATCACGACGTCACACAACGGCACGTCGCATGATGATGTCATTACATGACGTTGTCACTTCGTTAAAAGTGGGCTCATCCCGTAGGCGCTACAAAACAACGGGAGGTTCAAAAGCTTCCAATGCATTTGATCCCTTAGAGGCAGTGTAAAACCATGTTTGGTGCATAAAGCATTTAGGGGTGGGATCAATGCACTCGAATGAGAAGATGATGGCTTACGCCTTCTAATTGTCTCAGGCAAATGCATTAAGGACCGAGGGACTTTTCATCTTAAACCTGCAGGAATATCATCGCGGAGGCCCTGCCAAATTCCAAGGGTAAGGCCAAGGTAGACGAGGCCATGAAGAAGGCAAAGGTGAAATACTTCCAAATCATGAAGGACGTCGATGGCTACTACGCTGCCGACGCGACAAAACCCTCGAAAGAAATCGTCCGCGGCTACGTCCAGGGCCTGGCATCCATGACGCTGCCTTGGCTGCGTGTCGTGGTCACTTCCGGAGGCCAGGTTCAGGACAACCAGCTTAATGTGCGCTGGGACTTCGACCCTGACACGAACAATCTTGTCGTTCCCGTCTCGATAGGCCAGATGAAGTTGAAGGGTGACCGGGAGTTCTTCCTGGAGTCCACGAGTCTGGGAGGCGCCATGGTGCGATTCCTCTACGAGGCATTCCACGAGACGGCGCTGTTCTCATCGTCAGGCGGCTCGAGTGACATGACCGCAAGAACGAATCCGCGATCACTTGCCTCGAAAAACAGTACAATTCAAAGGTACGTGGGCGCAATGCAAGAAAATACAATTTTATACTCTCAGAAAAACCACGACTGAGTAAAAATATTTGTCTAGTGGTTATGGCGCTCGACTGCTGACCCGAAGGTCGCGGGATCGAATGCCCGACCGCGGCGGCCGCATTTTCGATGGAGGCGAAAATGCTAACCCAGGTGGTCAAAATGTCCGGAAGCCCTCCACTACGGCATCTCTCATAATCATATCGTGGTTTTTGGGATGTTAAGCCCCAGCAATTGAACAAAATAATTATTAAAAAAGAGAAAATTTTGTTTACTTACTTAACTTTAAAGTTTTCTTGTTGGAGCAACATCATCAGAATGTTTACGCACTCTGCGCACACCCATGCGTGTCTAAAAATGCTTTTATGGGCTACTCGCAATGCTGAAACGTCTCGAATGTTAAACACATACCTGGCACAACGCAAAAAAATAAAAAAATAAAAATGGTGTCTTCAAGTGCGTCAATAGCTTTAAAAGAGCCGAGAACAAGGATATATTATAAAAGAGTATTACGACGGACTGAATGCTATTTGGGATTACAACTCCTCTTCCAAGAAGCATTTGTGGCTATGCGAATGCTTCTATGTAATGTATATTTCCTAAGCTGGTAGCCACTTTCTACGTGCCTTGAGACTTTCTATATTTCTGAAACATCCTAAAGAATTTTGAAGAACTTATTGAATTCTGTTTCGAAGTAACCACAGTCGCCATTCAACTGATCTCAAGTCTTGAAAAATTCATTTATGTGCATTTCCGTGAGTAGGGCTCAACAAATATGTTTAAATGATTTGAAATGTGTTTCAGTGGCAAAATAACGCGAGAGAACTGAACACTACCAATGAACTATAGTGTGCCATAGTATTAATAGCCAGGATTAAGCGATGATCAAGAATCTATGTCACGATGAATATGAAGTTTTCATGAAAGACCGTGTTGAGCTCAAGCGTGCAAATAGTAAAACACAGCGTGTTGAATCCTGACCAGTGAACATGAAGATAATAACTCGGTGTAGCTTGTGGCTTTTTCTAAAGAGTTCTTGGTGTCAGTTACAGTGAGTATACCAAAAGGTTACGCCATTATTTTGTCGCTGCTGCAAATACCGAGGTGAAGTTCCTTTTAAATTCGAATGCACTTCTTACTCGGGCTATGTCAAGCGGCGTTGTCCGGCGTTGTCCGCGGAGGAGGAGGAGGAGGATAGGTTGAGGAGGTGTCCGCGTGCCGGCAGGTGTTATCTCTCCGCTCTCACTCCCTCTCCCATAGCAACAGCTGCGGGCACGCGCGCTTATCCTCGCCCCTAGCAACCGGAGCATGTGGTGCGAGAGAGTGTAGGAGAGGGTAGGTGCAGTGCTTCGCCGCTCCTTCTCTCGCCGTTCCGCTCTCTCTCCTCCCTGCGCCCCACTCTCCCGTCCGCTCGCGCCTCACTCTCGACCGTTCGCTGGCTGGGCGCCTCTCAAGGCGATGGCAGAAGTCGGTGTCGGCGCAAGAAATGCATTTGCATTTCCTCACGATTCCCTTCGGGGAGGTGGGGGCATTTTTTTAAAGCCACAAATAAAATATTCCCCAGAAATAAAAAAAAAAACTTAGAATATCCAATAATGGTAAGAAACGGAAAAGTTGTTTATTTCCACGATGTTTAAGTTCACAGATGGAGGACAACGCAAAAAGTTCAGCCAGTCGCACACAGTGAAAGCTGTCGAAACAGAGAAGCGCTCTCGGGCAAACTACCGCTGCCACTCGCGATGAGCGGCTTCTTCCTCGGGCTTACGAGATGTCTTGCCCGTCTTCGGAAGAGGTTCAGTGCACATAAACCGCCGCTCTTATGCCAATGGCCTGTCGCCTCGTCTCCACTGCGCCTCTCTTTCTCCCGGAGAGGCGCAGTGGTTATGTTATGCTATGCTAAAACCGTAACGACGTTAACGTAGCATTACTGCCTTGCCCGCGTCTCGCATCCAGGGGCCGGGAAGGCGAGTGCCTCATTACAAAAATATCTGCCACAACAAGGGCCCCTCTGGAGAGGCCGTTCTACAGGTCGCATTGTTAGGCTTGCTAATGTATAAAGGTAGCACAGTGTGTCATAATTAAAGTTTATTTATTAATTCTGCTTCGTATAAAAAGCTGATCACTCTGCTGCCAATAAAAGCTGCCAATAGGTGGCTTTACTAACCACAGCCCCATATGAGCATCGTCGCAAATTATAACGCACATCGCGAAAAATTCCGACGGAAGATGAAATGTGCTGACATCTCTAAATATCTGTTGCGTTTACGTTTCTCAAAAAGTTCTTTCCTCTAAAAGCTGATCTTGTCTCTTTTTCCCATATCCAGGCAGTGAACAAGACAAAGGTCAAGGGACGACGCGTCCTGAGGACGGTGGCAGCCGACAACGCGCTCGTTCCCGGTGCTGCACAGGGCCTTCAAGACGTCGCTGTACATTCACAAGATCGAAGTTATCAACTACAAGAGGCTGGAGATGTCGCTTGCCAACCTGCCGGACGTCGATGCCGATCAACTGTTCTTCCTGATGTATGGTCAGACGCTCTGTGAGCCGCACGAGGACACCGCTAGAGTTTTGGCGGAAGCACCGTGGCCTCCGGCAAGGATCAGGCTCAACACTGCGCTGGCCAACTACCCCGAGTTCGCCAAAGCGTTCAAATGCGGGAACGGGACCGCCATGAACCCTAGGAAGCGCTGCTCCGTCTTTGACTTTGAGTGACAAACGAACACGAAATTCTTTTTATAAATTCCTTTACTAATCTACCCTACAGTGAAATAGGACTATCAAATAGTGGTTGAAGAATCTAGTGCTTTGCCAAAGATGGAAGTTTTATTTTTTATTACGTGCAGTCATTCGTTAATATGTCAAATGACATTGACGGTAGGACGTAATGTTCAGAGCTGAAAATTATATGTTTCTCGACCTGTAATTACTATTCACTGGAATCGTCAACCATTTCGTTTTACTCATCAAAACTGAAGCTAGGAAAAATCATTGTCGCAAGTTCGATAACCACATTCCTGACATTCACCGAGTGTATATGTTTGCATGCCTCGTGACCTGTTGGCTAGATGTAGGCCCTCTACGTAGGAACTTTTCTGCTATCCTAAACTTCTTGGTCGTCAGGTTCAAAAATTTATTTCGGGAGATTTTGAGCAGGCTATAGATTATTGTTGCGCCTTCGAGAGGCATTAGCCCGAAATACCATGAGGTGGCAGTGATTACCATCTAGAACAACTTTGGATTCAGCTCTATTTTGAGGGCTTACACCCACTGGCAACGCACCACAGCATCAAATGCCCTGGGAAATCGCCTAGCTTTGAATGCCATTCGTGTCTCCCGGTAACCGGCTTCACCTGATGGCGCTTCCCGCACTCTGGTCGGCATAGTTGCACAATAACCCGACAAATGACACCAGGGATCTCTCGGCGGCGATATGTGATGGTGAAACGATACGACGAAAGAAAAGTGAATAGCATTTTTTAGGTGCGAAGCAGCTCTTTGACTAGGCTGTGTAACGCTGTCCCTCCCCCCCGTGCGTACGAACGCGCCGCAACGCGCTCCCCTCGCCGCAGGTGTTGGAGCGGTGCCAAGTAGGTCACGCCGCAGCTGCGCGTTGACGTCACGCTCCCCCTCGCAGTGCGCGCTGACGTCACTCTCTCCCTCGCCTGCCGCGCGTTCGCCGGAGCGCCCGCAGCTGCCGCCTGACGCGCAACGACAAGACCTACGCCAGCCATCGCTTCAAACGAATCTTCCAGCGCTCACCGCAGCACCCGCGTTAGCGCCGTTCAACCCGTGACGCCACCCGTGCGCAACGCTGCTGCTTCGCATCCCATCAGGGCTCCCTTCGGGAAGATGCACCTAATTTTTAGGGGCGAAGCACCTTAGGGTCTAGGCTTGTCCGTTGTGCGTTGTCCGTTGTCCGGCACAGCACATGCAAGGTACCCACTTTACGCCCACCGTAACTTTCATGAAGTAGGGCAAGCACCAACTCTGCCACTATGCCATTCGTCATTCTGCTGATAAGCGAGGTACCCGCTACACATCTGTACGGCATTATGTGCACTTTGTGCTGTGGCTGATGACGACGAAGAATAAGCGCGTTCTAACCACACATTCTCTTTCTGCCATCGGATGAAAACGATCGTGAAAGCGCTCTCGCCCACGAAAGGCCAAGCGGCAACGCCGACAACAAGCTGCTACTCCGGAGGCGAAAGCGTGGCACGCGGCGGCTCGACGTCTACGCAGACAGCAAGCTATCCCAGAGGCGAGAGCTCGGGAAAGCAGCGGACGAAAACGGCAACGCCGACAACAAGCTGCTACCCCGGCGTTGAGGGCGCGGGAAGCGGTGGCTCAACGGCAGACATTGTATATACTGTACACACACGTTGGCACATATTTACATGCGCGAGTGGGCGATATCAACGGTGATTTAGGGTAAGAACGATCCCCAGTGCTTCGCCCACTCGTCATGATTCACTTCGTGGAGATGCGTAGATTTTCCCCACAAGCTTTACTGTCGCATGATTAATGGCTGATACGCGTAGCGGCTGGAGCCAACCAATCTACCAAACCTGACTTAGATGGGTTGGTGACGCTTACTCGTCGCCATTCGTGTGTTTTGATGTATTCCTTCGGTTAAATTTTTTGTGCCGTCGCACTGCCGGAACGAATCCCAGATGCCACCTAGATAGAGCCGTTAATAAAAACCAGCATATAATGAAGTCAAGGATGGTACAGGGGGGCGTTAATTGTCTATTTTAGGTGATTCACTTCCTTCATTGATTCGTAGTGAAGGTCTCGTTCCAGCAGACTTGATGCCTCCGGGCAGTATGCGACGGCTTATTAGTCAGCTGTCCGCTGGCTAAAGGAGAACGCGATACATGACGCAATCTGGCTAGAAGAAAAGTATTCCACACTTGCCGTCACGGCTACGAGCGACGCAGGCTAACACTCCAAGATTTCGTGCACATAAATAGCCGATAGTGCGGACGACAGGACGACCGCCGCCGTAGCTCAACTGGTAAGAGCATCGGGCGCGTAACCCGAAGGTTGCGGGTTTGGTTCCGGCCGGTGGCGAGTTGTCTTTTCGTCCGTTTTACTTTCTTCACATATGTCTTGGCTACTACAATAGATTTAAACCAGCACAATTAGCGTCCCTGTACCTTTCTTGGCTTAATTATTTGTCTTCATTAAGGTTGTGTGAAACAGAAAAGAACACTCCATATACCGTTCCATCACTTAAATGAAAGCGTGTGGTTGAAATCTGTGCCACCAGGTCTCACAATGATCCGAGCTGGTGAGCTTGAGTCCGGGTCGTACAGACGCCATCCGCGTCCCAGCGCTTAAATTGACGGAAACTTTGTAAATTCCAAAGTGTGTTCTGCGAATGCCTGTGCCCATTGAGACGGGGTCGGTCGAAATGGAACGTGATGCCCGCGTCTCCCTCCTTGCATGATTGGACATGCTGGGCACAGCGACGCTATGCAAGCAAAGCTCGAGCGCTGTAGAGTCCGACGCGACCGGCGTCCGTTTGCGCGCCCCGGCGGCCACCTGGCACCGTGCCAGGGCACGGGCGGACGGACGGACGGACAGGATGGATGGATGGACGGACGTGAGCATGAGACATTAAAGGCTTTCGCCTTAAAAGTGGGTTTCCTCAACATCAAATAAACGGCGAGGTGGCGTTCCCGAAGAGGTTGTTGCGGATTATGGACTACAGGGAGGAAGTATCGACAAGATGGGCGAGCCAACGACAAAGAGAAGACGATCAGATGACGCGACGCGGATGAACACGTCTCGAGAGGGCTCTTGCCTTTCCTGTTGGCTAACAAGCCCTTGCAGCTTCCGCAGTGCGGCAAGGTGCTTTGTCATTCTGCTGATGAGCGAGGTACCCGCTACACATCTGTAAGGCAGTATGTGCCCTTTCGTGCTATAGTCGAAGCGCCCGCGAAGACCGCAATTGGAGCCAAGATAACGTAACCGCGGCTGATATCACCTCTCCATAAAACCAATGTTTATTCTCTGAGTATCCTGGAAATTTCGTTTTTAAGAGGGAGTTAGGTAAGCCGTTTCACGTTATACTGTGCGATGATTTTCAAGATGAACCTGCGCCAGCTTTCCAACCTTTATCCGATTATATCAAAGTGACGAAGAACCACTACGAACAGTATTGAAAGATGTTAACTGAAATGAGGGACCAATTTAGGTCATTAGGAAGCTAGAAAGAATCCGCCCAGAATGTGCTCAGGGAATTGTCCATCCGTATTCTCGAAAAAAAAGTAACAGTTTCGCCGCAAGGGCCAAGCAATGAATGCGATAGCAACCAATTGGCATTTCACGCGAAGAGCGGCAAGCAGATCGAAACTTGGAGCGCACTGCTCAAGCGCAAAGGACGCACGAAAAGAACACACGCAGGACGAGCGCGAAATAACAAAGTTCCCAGCTCGACACTTAACGCACTGCTCAAACACAAAGGACGCACGAAACGTAAGCACATGTATACACAGGAAGAGCGCGAACTAACAAGTGTCACAGTTGTTACTTCACTGTGTTTGAACAGCGCGCTTCTTTCGGAAACGGGGCCTCTGCAGCGAGCGAAGTGACCTTTGTGCGCTCTGTAACCTAAACGCAATCTTTCCGGCGAAAGCACGCGACGTAGAACTGCCCCAATACCCCCCCACCCCAAGATAAGCGTGCGCCCGGGCAAAGACGACCACGCCCTGCAGGCCAAAGTGCAAGTTGAGGAGCCAACGCATCGCAAAGAATGGGGCGCCGAGCGCGCACTTTGCGCCATCTCGCTGGTTTGCTGGTAAGGCAGAGAACACGCTGATATTCCCCTGAGATCGGCGTACCACCAGCGGTGAATGGTGTATATAAATAGCTCGCCGTGAATATGTTGGAGGATGTGCGCTTCTGTGGCCTAGCAGTTAGCGCCGCGCGCTGCGCATCGGAAAATCTTCTTTTGAATTATTTTTGTCATGGATTTTATATATATATATATATATATATATATATATATATATATACATACGGGGCCTGACGGTGACGGCGACGCCGAAGACAAACTGCAACCGAGAGTGTCCATGATTAAAATACTGCGCTACAGTTACTGGGACATAAAAAGTTAGAAAGGACACACGTTACGAAGTGGACACGACAAGCGCAAACTATCAACTGGATTTATTGAAAAAAAAAACGTGAAGGAAAAAGAACTCCAGGAAAGGGAAACATGTGTTCACGATTGCGGGGGGAGGGGGGTTGCATTCTTGCTGAACTGTCTTCTGGTGCTACACATGGGGTGATTACGAGATGTGGCGATGACTCAAAGTTCTATTCCGAGTATGCTGATTCAACTGCTACATGTGGCTTCTGACAAATTCGATTTCCGTTAGCAGAATGGAGCTTGAACTGACGCATGCGCTTTGCTGGTTCGATATGTGAAAGGCTTTCCACATTTCACGTGCCGTTTTATGTCCCAGTAACTGTAGCGCAGTATTTTAATCATGAGAAACCAACTAGCCCAATACCTAACTTTGTTGAGAGTGTCCATATAATTGCTATCGCAATAAAAACCACGCCGGTGCGTATAGACGGAATCGCGCTTGTCTATGGTGCGCAACCGGTCACTTCAGTTGAAATTTCCTTCAGAAGTACGCAAAGACCACTGCCGTAGTTATACCTGATATACATGCTAGGTCCTTGCCCTATAATTCAAGTATGGACGGAATCTTGTAGTTAACGTGAGGTAGCAGCTGCGGACAACAACGGCGTTCACAGCCACGCGCTTCACTGCTCTAAACAAGTGGGATTCCTTCTGTGCCTGGGCGCCGTGGTGAACCATTTCATACAATCTTCGTAGCGAATGGACGACCAGATGTGCACCGGCCCGATTTGTAGAAGATGGCGTAGGCGATGCGTGTGCGTACACTTTTATTGTAGGAACCACCGGATCTGAAGCGAAAAATCGTGCCGTGTGCAGAGTCGTGGAGGTAATGCTGGGCCGGACGTGAGTGTCGCCACTTTCCGACACTCGAGGACACATTTTCTTGACAACTTTTCAGAAAAGGAAAGCTGCGGACGTGTGACTTCTGCACATGTACTTCCACGCGAAGTAGTCCGGTATGACGCGCGTTTTGCACCGCTGCGGAAAGTAATGGTTCCGCGCTGCCAGCGTTTCATACCAATGCAGACACCGTTTAGCCTTCCAAGTATACGTAAAAGGCGCGGCTTTCTCACTAGTGAAGAAAGTAGGAGTGACAACGCATAAATAAAAAAAAAGAGAAAGATCTCATTCGTGAGAGCTTTGTCGTGCCTCAAAGAGCTACATATGTACAAAACCGGCAAACGCGCGAAACCATCGCTTCACCCTGTCGTCCGCCCAGTGGTTGGTCCGTTGCCTGGACAATGAAACACCGCGTGCGTCCCATTTCTAAGGAGCTGCGCTCATCAGTTGTATTCGTACACGGAACAACTGCTAGTTTTTTCGTTCCACATCACGTGTAGGTACAGAAAGGAGCCACTTTCTTCTGCGCGTCTCAAGGACAGTTTTCAATTTGAAAGAAAATGTAGGAGCGTTGCGTGATCGAAAACACGCTCAAGCTCCTCCGAGATCTGAATACCACCACTAGCATATAATACCTTGAGGGGAACGTGTCACCAGTGTCTGTGCGGACTGCTTCAGCGGCGCTTGTACCACCATTGGAATCATGGGATGTACCGGCTTCCGAACTACTTCGGATGACTTTCATCCTTGATATCCGCAACGCTTCTTTGCCAAGTGTAAAACAAAGTGATATGAAGCTAGTTCATATAAAAATTGCTTGATTTTGCTTTACGTAAAACTTACCGCAAAACGTTTCAGTGACCGTGAAAAGGAAGTACAACCTGGACAATTTCAAGCATCAGGGGATGCATTGCTCTGCCATTGTGTTCCAGATTTGACAACAGGATATATTGAATTATTTTTCACAACACTTGAAAACACGCTTGTTGTTTCCCTCAAAGTACGCATTACGTATTTGTGGAAATAACAGTGTTGTATTAAGTTGGAAATATTTAACGTATCGTAAGCTGCAATGCTAGGTGCGTCTGTCCATGCGGCCTGCCCCCCAACGCTTCCCTCGTTCTGTTTTGAAGACGAGTCAGATGAGCGTGACGGCTCGTCTACTTAGCTTCGCCGTTGTTTTACAGCCGAGTTGAACGAGTATCGGCATGATTAGCTAATGAAAAGTGAACTCCATGCAATATCCTACACTGGCGTGCTTCGCTAAAACTGTCAAGTACAACCTGTAAAGCTGCAACCTCGCAGCAAGCCGAGAGACCTAGTGGTCTTCAGCATCTTTCAACAACAAAGGTACTGCTTGAGTGCTTTTCCCCGCACGCCACTACTCACGCAGTGCGAAGAAACTGAAACTGAAACTGTAGAAGAAGATCTGTAGACAGTTCACTAGCTGACGCTATCTAATCCGAAGCCCGTGTTTCCTATCATTCCAATGGTGCTTCAATAATCGCAGCGCCAATTTCCTCTCTAGGTTATTGTATGAAGCTCCATGGCTTCATGATATATTGAAGCCCTGTGGCATCACATAAATAGCTCGCGGCTATTACGCCGGAGCGTGCATGGCGCGTGGTTGAGTTGTCTAACACAGCGCGCAGCCGAGCAAGGGGTCGCTGGTTCGAATCCCCGGTCGGGCGTCGGAACATTTTTTATTGTGATTACCTTCTTTTGACGCCGCCGACGCGGGACGCCGACTGTCAATCTTCCCGTTCGACGAGCCATCTAAGACTTTCGCCTTCATAAGCTAGAGGATGTTTGCTGGTGGATGTGCATAGCGAGTGAGTCAAATGCTGCGGCTGTGTGCTGCATTTATGTTGGCTATAACATTGTTTCAGTCAAGCTTGCGTTCTCCTGACGCGAACACTACGTGCTATAAAGCCCATATTTATTTTGTGTCATTCTCAAACTCCACTGCGGCCTCTGCAACCCTACGTATTTTAAAGACGATAGTCTTTCTTGGGATACCTACACGGAGAAATTTTGGTCTGTCTGTCTGTGTTTAGAAAAAGTTTATTTCATCATCAGACGCTACGAACGCATTGAAACAGCGTCTATACCACAAGGACAATAACATACACAAATGACAGCACAATATACATGAAACGTTTTTACAAAAATGTCCAAGTCCACAAAGTGTCCGTAACACATGCTGCTAAGGACTAACGTACACACACACTCATCACAATATACACAATGTACATAATGATGTATATACACAATACACATGACTCGGTGAACGTGTCAGCAAATATGTACAATAAATGTTATGGTGCATGTTATTTACATAATGTACAGCGTTAGTGAAGTGTATATACACAAGAACCTACAAGCATACGGTGACATGCGCGCACGAAAATAATAAGCACATCCAGTTTATATGTGCTAACCAATGACTGTCTGGTGGCCTGGCTACAGGAACCAGGCCAGATGAAAAACTAGCCGTATACGTCCATCGACTACCGACAAGAAGCGGCATGACCATTGCCGTAGAAATTCCTCTTCCCCAAGGAAGAACAATTCCTCCGACAAAAAGGACAGTAGTTCGGAGTATAGGCGTTCCAGTATTGGAAACAGAGCACGACGACGGTGACCCGCTGCAACAGCCTCGCACCTGTTACGCCACAAACAAAAAGCACCTGCAGCAATGAGAAGGCGTGCAAAGCGACTACGCGAACAACGACCCGATGTTACAAAACGATTAACACCTCCACGTCTGTCTGTTTCTCTGTTTGTCGGCACGTCGCACGATTCAACTAGCTGGCCAAAGTTTAACCCCCCTGCCTTACGACCTCCAATCTTGACCGACGAGCATGTGTTCATACGGGTGAGCGTGGGCAATTAAAAATCAAATATTACGCATATCCTGAGGCACAACATCAATACCTTAGTACTATTCACAGTGTTCCTTTAAAACAAAATCTATAGATACGTAATTATAAAGATCCTAGTGTTTATTACGCGGCGCTGAAAATGCGCCGCTGTGTATAAAATAAGTCTCCGCCCAGTGATTTAACTTCGACGCTGTGGTGCTGCCACCTGGCAGCAGCATAGTTCAACACAAGCCGATGTTCCCCGACAGCGCTGCAGGTGGCGTCCCCTTCTGTTTTATCAATGCCAGCCGGATGCGGCTGATTCAACGGTAGAAGAGCGCTGTCGCAGGCAAGGCAAAACATATATGTCCACTTGATGAAATACGACCCACTCTACAAAACATGATCAGAGAACGCAGAGAAAAGACCTACGACCAAATTTCAGCGGAGAAACGCCGGCGTCCGTCTTAGCGTGCCCGGGAAACGTCCGAAAAACGAGCCCAGCGGCTAGCGCAGCTATTAAATTGTGGTACTCATGTAGTACGGTCGGCACAAGGCTATCGTCTTTCGACGACATTTGCAGCGAAGCACGCAGATACGCGGACCAATTTTTTTTGCATAGAGAAAGTGACTGTAAACTATTTTGTGTTTTCCGTTCATCGAAAATTAGAACTTCTATAAATGTCCTGGCGGGCTTCCGCGATGCGTTTTTCTAGAGCGCCGAGAGCAAGATCTCCGGGGAGCGCGCCGGCGGTATCCTGCCTAGCATGCAATCGAGGCCGCGTCCCATAGAGGGCGATTCCGTAACTCCTCACGGACAATACCTCTGCGTTCTTTTCGAGCGTCCTTCTTTGCGCTTCAGCGGCGCGCTGCAACTATCGAGCTGGTTGACGTGTGATATTCCAATGTATTGTAATCCCATTAATTTCTGCGCCCTTCAGGCGAAACTGACTTTTTCCTCCCTTCTATTCGACCTAAATTGGTCCCACATTCCAAGCAACATCTTTCACTACTGCACGTCGTGGTTATTCGTCATTTAATATATTCGGGATAAAGGTTGCAAAGCTGCTGTGGTTCACCTTTAAAAATGATTATACCAAATAACGTGAAATGGCAAACCCTACTTTCTTTGAAAAAACAAAGCTTGCAGGACACCCAGGGAATTATCAGTGGTTTTACGGATAGGTCAGGTCAACCGCTCTTACGATCGTTTCGGGTCCATTCGCAATGCATCGTGACACTGCCGTTGGCTTCCTGTGCTTTTCTAGAACTCGCGTTACCGCGGAGATCTTACCCTTCTCCCATCGCGAAGTAGGCACAGTCGCAAAACTTGTATGCCTAAGGAACAGTTGCTAGAGATGGGCAAAGCGGCTCACTTCAGTGATCGGTTCCGTACGGTTCAGCTCACTTAAGTGAACCGGATCAGTTGAACGGCTCACCGGTTCACTTAAATCAATGGAGGAAATGGAAATTAGAAGGGAGAGGAAGCAAAAGTCCCTTCCTGGAATTTGGAGCTTGAAAGAAACGGCGCCTGCGCTGGTCGCTTTTAGATGTGAAGCATCTTATGGCGAAGCTTAATCCGGTGGTGGTGGTGGTGGTGTGCCTCGAGGCCTCACTTACTGCGTATGCGCAAACCCTTTCAAAAAATAAAAAGCCTCCTCTAGGCATCCCTCCACGCGGCAACCACACCCTCACTGCGCATGCGCCTCCCCTCCTCTCCCCCCCTCCTACGCTCCTCCCTCTCTCCTCTAGGCATCCCTCCCCGCGCTACCACTGCGCATGCGCGTCCGCCCTCTCTCTCTCCTCTAATACGCTCCCCCCTCTCTCCTCTAGGCATCCCTGCCCACAGCGTCGACACCCCCCACTGCGCATGCGCGTCCCCCCCCTCTCTATCCTCTCCTACGCTACCCCCCCTCTCTCGCCTCGCGACGCCGACGCAGGCAGCGTCTGCTAGCGAATTTCTTGGTTGAAAAAACCGACTGCTCGCGCTGCACAAACGTTCACTGGCCATCCCGTATATATGGCAATGGATCTTGACCTCCAAGGTGGTACCGGTGGGAGACTTCTCCTGTGC
Source organism: Rhipicephalus appendiculatus (assembly GCA_030522465.1). Lineage (NCBI taxonomy): Eukaryota > Metazoa > Arthropoda > Arachnida > Ixodida > Ixodidae > Rhipicephalus > Rhipicephalus appendiculatus. The sequence goes on from JALIZH010022482.1 coordinate 24,587, forward strand.
GTTGTTCAACAATAATAATTCGCAGCGTGTGCGTTAACTAAAAGCGCACTGTGGGTCTCTGTGTCCAGTCGGAGACTTCTGTCTCTCATTGCCCATTAGCAGCGATTGGCATGTTCCAGTAGGAAACACCACTCCATCACTGCGTGCTTTGCGCCTCCCAAGTTTTCTCTCCTGCGCAACGCTGCGATAACGCCAGCGTCAACGCCGCCGCCAGTGTAAGCGTTAGCGCCTGCTGCTTCACATCTACACATGGTTCCCTTTAGCGGGAGATGGTGCAAATTTTTTTTTGATACTTTCTAGAGTTGGTCCCTTTAGTGCGCCAGCGAACGCCGGTTGGGGTCCAAAGACCGAGTCAGAGCCGAGATTTGATAACACAACAAAATATATTCTCGATCAGTTAGGGTTGTACAAACATAACAAAATCATGCACACTCAGCAGGGATTAATCACAATACAACTCTCAATCTAACTCAGATGGTGTTTAAATCAACGGGAATAAGCAACTCGCGCTGAAAATGCAGTCTCATATATGCATTACAACTATACAAGAACGCTTAAAGTGTTGAATAGTCACCAGACGTATCCAGTCCACAATTCTTGGATCGTATCTCGAATGTTTCTCTCAACACTCACCCAAATTCCAGCGCTGATTGTTGTTCCCTTGCGTCGGCGGACCCCGATGTTTCTCTTCCGTAGGAAACACTCTTCAAAACTTCCGCAGCTCCCACGGCGTCATCATTCGATTGTTCCAGAACACTGACCGCACTTGAACAAAGCTAAGGCGTCACCATCGTTCACTCACACCCGCACTCACTGCTTGACACGCCGTCGCTGCTTGCTTATATCTGCTCGCCACTGGATTCCTGACACTTCCAGATTTCTCCTCGGCGCGTAGCACTGCCAAAGCTAAGGAAGCAGGGAGATTTTTCTCGGCGATTCCGATAGTCGAGGCGTTATTCGGCGATGTGTCATCCTTTCCTTCATGATGGTTCTCATCGCTCGGAGTTTGATCCGAGAGCGCTTGTTGGCGTAGCCGCGTAGGGACCGCCGTTTAGAGGGGGAAAGAAGGCGCGCACGCGGCGTGTTTTGATGCTTCTTTTTTCGTTGCGCGCGATCAGCCGCGACCACGTCGCGACCATGTCGCGACATACCGGCGCCTGGCTTTCATGCCGCCGTTTGAAATCAGCGACGCGCGCTTCGTTGAGCTCTCGTTCGTGACAAAAATGTCTATAGCTTAACCACTTTTAATATGTTATTAAAAATTCTGGGACACTTGTCGTATAAAAGCTCGTGTTGTTGGGCTAAAATATTGCCTTTGGACGCATAATGATACCTTTGGCACACAAGCAAAAGTAAAGCACCTTGCAGGCGCTTTATTTACTAGGGATAGAAACTTGCTAGAATAGAAGCTTGGCGTAGTTGGTTCGCTTTGCCTGTTGAAAAAAAAAAGTATCAAAATTCTGAGTCCTTTGAAGAGTGGATGCGGGATCTGCTTTCAACCAAAATAACTATCCGGAGAGCAGCACTCGCGTGCTTCGATCGCTGTCTTGTGTCCACGAATCAAGCACTTAATTTTATCGTGTGTAACTGTGAGTGGACGCCTTTCTGGAAGACGTCACTTTACCCATTGAAACAAAGACGTCGAAAAGTATCTGTGCGGCCTATTCAAACAGATCAGAACTCAACATAGTATCATGTCATGATAATGTGTCATGCACCAGGACGAAATAAAACAAAATCCTGTTTCAGCGCAAGATAGTTTTCGTTTTATTGACGTGGCAATAATGCACGCTCAGAAAAGCACTGGACTGGATTATATGGGTGACCATATTCATGACCACCGCGAAATCCCCAGCAAGCGCCACCCTCCCTTCTTCAGGAAATTGCAAATATGCGTCCCCTTCTCCCCTCCCAACATTTTCACTGTTTCATTCATTGTTGTTATTCGCCCGACAAGGGCAAATGAAAACAGTGAATGCATGCGTATTTTATAAAGCATTGTATTAGAAGCACGAGTGTGCCTTCAATTTTATCGGCTCTTCCACCGCCATATTGAATTTTTAATCCATGACCGAGCAAGGAGCCCCCCACCCTCCGAATCTTGTCATATTACCCTTCGCCGTAATGGGGGGCGGGGTCGTTGCTCGGGATTTTACGGTAAACTAATGAAAACAATGACGTAAACTACGTTCATCTGTTCGTCTTCGACGAGTTGCACCAGCTCACGATGAACGGCCACGCGCACCATACACAGCGAGCGAGAAGCGAGTCCGCCCGCAGCGGCCAACGGAACGCGATACGGAGCGGTTCAACCAACAACGCCTGGTGGCGTTCGTTCAACACGGATCACGACTCACTGAGCGAGAAAGAACCGACGCTCAGCGAGCGAAAGAGAACCAACTGAGCGAGAGCGAACCGACGCTCAGAGAGCGAAAGAGACTCGCCGCTTACTGAGTGAGAGAGAACCGACGCTCAGGGAGCGAAAGAGAACCACTGAGCGAGAGCGAACCGACGCTCAGAGAGCGAAAGAGACCCGCCGCTTACTGGAGTGAGAGAGAACCGACGCTCAGCGAGCGAAAGAGAACCACTGAGCGAGAGCGAACCGACGCTCAGAGAGCGAAAGAGACCCGCCGCTTACTGAGTGAGAGAGAACCGACGCTCAGGGAGCGAAAGAGAACCAACCGCTCACTGATCGAGAGAGAGCCGCCGCTTACTGAGCGAGAGGGAGCCACCGGCTCAGTGAACGAGAGAGAACCACGGGTCACTTGGTTCAGTTGGCTCAGTGAGCCATCTCCCGAAGAACCGCCGCTCACTTTTACTGATCCGCGGATCACTCGTTCTTTTAAAAGAGCCGCTCAAAAGATCCGGCTCGCTCCTGAGCGACCCATCTCTAACAGTTGCTGTTCATAGCTCCTGGTACGTTACTGGTTCGGGTTGGCTTATCGCTTCGCCGCATAGAGTGCACACCAGTCTGAATTGTTTAGGGTCTCTCTGAACACAGCTATGCCATATTGAAAGGATTGAATTAGTATAGCGCACAATACTGCAAGCAAGGGAATAACATGCCCATAGAACCAATGGAGACGAAAATTAGACGCGATGAAAGCGCCGTCTGGATTCTAACGGTAGTCGCAAAAACATTGGAAAATTATTATTTTGCTCTCAACAGAAAAAGCTTTTATTATATTTAACATTCAATTAACTTTTTAAAAGGGAGTCCTTATGGCTGGTTATTGCTGTTCTTTAGCGCGCTGTAACAAGATTGAATATCTCTAGGTGAAAGCCTCAGATTCCTCATCAAAAACGAAAATTGGCACCACCTGCCAATATTTCTTATCACCGTCGTGCATCCCCTTTTAGGGGCGAAGCTCCTTAAGCCGTGGGTCGTGCGTCCTCGATGTATGTAGTAGGTAGCCACCTCCACGCCACCTCTCGTTTAGTTCTTGGAATGTCCGCTAGATGGCGGTACTTGTATATGATGAATACATTTAGGGGCGAAGCTCCTTACGGCATCACCTCGGCGGTCCTCGGTTGTCCATACATTCTGAGTAGCCAGTAGGCAGTGGATTTCGACCTCCAAGGTAGTGCCTGTGTGAGATGTCTCCTGTGCGTGATTAAACAATAAAAAATTCACGACGTACATGTAAAATTAAAGTGATCTGCGAGTCGCCATGACTCTCATCGACACCCTTTAGTAGAAATGCGCCCGATCTCACGTCGTTGATGATGTACTGCGCAGAATTTGCGGAAGATTACCGGTTTACCGATTCACCCCGTGGATATGGTGCCGTCATCTCCAGTTCTCGTCTCGTTTCCGAGAGGGCGCTGTCCTATAGACATGCGTACAATATGGCGGTTGGGTGAAGGTACGCTAGATGGCGTTGGCGGTGCAGCTGCTCTCCGATTGCGCGGACCGCCGTACGAGTGCGCTTGCCGGATCGTGCTGCTTGGCGGACCATGGACGACGACCGGTCGTTGAAGTTTGAATAAAATTTCACACACACTATCGCTTTGATTACTGCTGGGCGAAACCACTGAAGATTTCACGGTGTAACCATGATTGCTTCAGTCACCATAACTCTCATCGACCAATTTAGTATAAACGCGCCCGATCTCACGTCGGTGATGATGTACCGGGCAGAATTCACGGAAGATTCACGGTTTACCGATGAACCTTCCGCAGCTTCGCCCACTCATCATCATTCACTCCGTGGATATGCTGTGTTTTTTTTTCCTTGCAATCTCAACCTGTTTGTCTCTTGTTTCAATTCCAAGTACTTGCGACGCGCTCACACAGCAGCTGCTGAAAAATTGCTGTGTCGTCAAACGGTGTTGCCTGTAGCGACCACTTAATTTATTTGAATGACATCACACGTCGTTTCTCATGCGCTTAAAAATCCGAACAACGGAATTGAACCGAAGGAGCAGGCTTGGCAACCGAACACGCGCAGCACGTAGGCTACATATATTGCACGATAACGCAGACACGGAAGCCGAAGCCCGGACGCTGAAGTAAGTGATTGAAAACGGGAAGGAAAGTCATCCTGAGCGCGCCGCAGCCATACAGTCAAGGAAAAGAAATCTTCGCCATAACATACAGATGCACACATTGATGGCCAGCAGACGACACCCGGAGCATTAGACATTCAACGTGCTCCGGATAGCAACTCCTCTGAATTTCGCAGTGCATTTTGCTTGGACAACCAGTACAACTTGTTTGATGAATTTGCCCACTAATGTTTCAATAACTCGAGCAAGACAGACTGGCCGGCACCGTCGAGCAGCATTCACGTTGCGAGCGCGCGCGCGCGAAGAGCGGCACCTCGAATCCTCTTTCTGGCGAGGGAATGCGATGCGGGCTTGTTGGTAGCACATATTCACATCTCCCACTGACGTCACACGCGAGAGGGCGCCACTCAAAGAT
>JALIZH010022483.1:0-54081 GCA_030522465.1 Rhipicephalus appendiculatus
AGCCTGAGGAGGGCAACGTTGGCACCCATTAGGGACCCATTAGGGACCAGTGTACTTTAAAAAGTACACTTCCTTTTTCTGGCATAGAAAATACAAAACAGATTATTCTGATCTTGCTCATTACAATTTCTGATGCCAAAGGTTGCAGGAAGAAAATCCTAATTTGGAATATTGACTCAGTTATGTTTTTGCTGTTTTATGAGTCGTCAAACTTTAGGAAAATGAGAGCCTGTTAAACGCACGTGGTCAGTACTACTTTTTCTAAATTAATTTGAAGTTTTACATTTTATATGCTGAAAAAACGGACAGTTTCTGCTTCAGGAAGAGCAATTTAATCCCTGCAAAGCGCGAGAAGCCTATAGAGTGCATAGTTTTGCTGTGAGGAATAATTAAATGTTGCTGTACTTTATTTAGTACACTGGGACTTCGTGGGAGCATACATGTAACTCTTGTTGTGCGTTGCATCATATATTCAACAGGCTTTTTTTGTTATGAATGCCATTTTTTCGGTTATCTTAGACTCATGAGGCTGCGAAAGATGTCGCTGTGAATATACGAGAGCCTCTTGATGTTTTAATTGGCGATTCTGACCCTAACATGGGCACTTAGGAGGAGGAGGGGAATGACGACGGTACGAATGGATGCTCTCCGCTAACGATAAAAAAACATGGAACGAGAGGAACGTGGGTAAGATAACTTCTGTTTTTACTCAGGAAAGCAGCTTTGTTTCCAAAATGGCAAAGACAAGAGCATAATTGTTATGCTGACGAAAGGCTACACAGTTGAGTGACTATGCTCTGTATCGTGGTGGCCATTCACTGAAAAGAAAAAAAACGTAGTGCCACTGTCCTCCTTCTTCATCCGCAGTAACAATGCCATGAGGGGGGTTTGAGCTCTACGATTAAGCTGCGAATGACTAGAGAATTTTCATCGCTGAGAAAAAGTGGCACCAGCCCCTATTTACCTAGATGATCGAAATAGCCGCAGACAACGCATAAAGCGTCTGCTACCACACCGTAGGTTTTAGCAGACCCTCTACACGTTAACTATTGTCCTTTAGTCGCATAACAGCAAAACACTGACTGCGCCTTGTTGTACCCAAGAGAAGTATCAAAGCTCTCCAGATTCTACTGTACTTGCTATTACCCTCTATCCATACGGACATTTTGACAAGCCGGCAAAACAGTAGAATTCTGCCAAAATACATCAAAATCGTGTGGCGAAAAGCGTGACGTTACGCTTTCCCTAAAGCACTGGTCCTTGATTAAGTGGCATGGGCCAAGAAAACTTTGTTATTCGTTTCGCAAGGGCCCAGCGTACTCGCCATTCTTGCATCAAGTCACCTTGCCCGTTGCTATCTCGAAGGCCCAGCGTACTTTTTATAGTACAGTATCATAACTCCTGAAGAAACGCACGTAACTCTATGAAAATTTGCACGTGTCGTTATCTGTTGTGGTTAATTAAATGTGCAAAATTTAAATAAAATCGGAACAGTAGTTCTTTCGTGGTCCTTAATGGGTTAAGGCCGAGCAAGAACGTGAGTTATTTGCATCACGGAGGGTTTATGTTGTTGTCCCTTGAAGACCAGCAAAACAATGAAGGTCAGGAGCAAGTGCAACTTCCGGATGACCTGCTCGATCTAATGATGATGATGTGTGGTGTTTTGTGGCGCAAGGGCCATGTGATGGCCAAAGAGCGCCAGGTCATTGGACAAGAGATGTGAACAATGATAATGGTAAGTGGCTGTATAAGGGCCTTAAAATTCCTCGCCCTAAGACGGGTAAAACGTAGAAGTATTAAAATCATGAAAGTGACGTGAAATGTGTGCAGTGAGAATGAATGGCGAAATGTCGTGATAATAAAACCATGATGGAGATATATGGCATTAGCACAAGTGCCTCGTGAACGCCCTTGCGTCCAAGGGCCGCGAGGCAGGTGCTTTGTTTAATGTAGCCACCGCAGCATCGACCTCTCTAGAGAGGTCGTGCTACAGAATGCCTGGGTATATCACATGAAAAGTATGTACGTCTTTTAAAAATGCCAACAATGATTGAGGTTTGAAAAGCGGATCCCTACCGATGAACATTGATGGGTGAAATGGTATTTGCTGTCGGTAGGGTAAAGGAAAGTGCTTTTTTTCGTAGCGTGTCTAATTCATTGCATTGGATTAAAATGTGAAGGCTAAGGCTAAGGCACCACAAGGCTAAGGACAGGGGCACACACACAGCACACACTCATACCTTTTGTCTGGTGGCGACCCACCTCTGTGTGACCTGCTCGATCTAACAGGGGCCCAACATGCGATAGAATACTTGGCAGGGTATGTGCTATCAAAGCTTTTGAAACGGCTAAACTGTGAAAAGTGCCGCGCCGCACTCGTCAGTTATAAGCCACCAGCCAAATTAATCCCACTGAAGAACTTCTCGTAGTCAGGCCTTTCACTGGTTAACCCTACGCCTGCTGTCGTGGAGGTTATCAAGGTGGCGGAAATCTTTTTCAAAAGCAACAGAGAGGCTTTCATAAAAAACACTGTGACCGCTACAGAACTTCAGGACGCAGTTACTAGAAGCATTTCCTCTGTGACATGTTTCCCTGCAGCCCCGCCACGGTGGTCTAGTGGTTATGGCACTCGACTGCTGACCCGAAGGTCGCGGGATCAAATCCCGGCCGCGGCGGCTGCATTTTCGATGGAGGCGAAAATGCTTGAGGCCCGTGTACTTGGATTTAGGTCACGTTAAAGAACCCTAGGTGGTCGAAATTTCCGGAGCCCTCCACTACGGCGTCCCTCATAATCATATCGTGGTTTTGGGACGTTAACCCCAGATATTAAAAAAAATTAAAAAATGTTTCCCTGCGTGCCATGAAATCATTAAAGATATTGTAATCGTTTATGCCAAACTGCGCATTCACATTCTTGTCAAAAATGAGGCATCAAAAACAGTCCCCGCCACAAACGGCAAGTGTGCAAGCAAAAGCGTTGGTATGCACGTCGCTGCGGCAAATATACGATGACAATTGTGCACGCCTGCAGCAGCAAATGCGATTTCGTCGTTCTGTACGCATCACCAAAATGGCGACGTTTGTGACAAGTGCAAAATCTCTGAACAATATTTGAGCAGGTAGACCTCTTTAGTGTATAATTGCCGTTTTGCGGCTGTGTTATCTTGGGCGTAAATAGCGTGCGTCCTCGTTTCTTCGAATTCCTTACAACGAGCCGTTGCTTCATTGCTATGAAAAAAATAAAGGTGTTGGTAATGAAATTTCCTTTGCTAACTGCACATTGCGCCTACATGCCTTTTTTTAATCACAGGCCGCAGTGAATTTACGGCAGGTAGAACTGCCTACGCATAACAATCATAGTTAGATTCTTTGAGATTTAGTTAATATGATAAAGTGTGTTCAAGAAATTCCCCACAAACAACTTTTTCAGTAGCTACAATGGAATATTTTTACAACCACCTACCAGTCCGGTCCGGTACCTTACACGTCGCCTTGGTCATTCTGTAGTTCAGTGCCGTCAGTTATGAAACACCATTAGTGATTTTCATAAGAATTGTTTTATTGAACCAAACCAAACCATTATACCGATTCGTGCATATAGACTAATTATACGGCGCTGGTTAGGCTAAAGTGAAAAATTGGTGGACCCTTAAGCTTCAACTTTAGAGTGTGGCGGAAGTGACGTCAAATTTATGGGGCAAACAAAAGATCAGACGTCCCGCGGCGTGCTCTTCGCGCTCGTTCGCTTATGCGCAGACTTATAGTCCCGACGTAAACTTAGTGCGTATTGTGTGGTTTTCATGCAGTAAAATGCTGCAATCTCACGTTCGCCAAGCTGCTCGTGTGTGGCAGGCCCGAGCGCTGCGTGCTGAAATTCTTCGAGGAGCGTTTTTGTGCGACAGTACGAAAATTTGTACCGATACGTGCCGTAATCAAAAACATTCAGCCCCTGCATCGTCGTATTCGAACTCATCTGGCAGAGAATTACGCCTTCTGCCGGTCGTTAGGCATTTCTTTCTATTCGGCGTAACGCCAACGTAGTATCTGACGAAACTTTACGTCATGCACATGAATTTTGTTACTCTAGTGCGCACATAACTACTGTCATGCAGCACAATACATACACTACGCAGTCCGATAACAACGAGAAAATTTTATTGTGCTTCGGTATGAACGACACAGCCTCTAAAAATGGGATATGATGCCTTCGGCGCACGTTATGTGCGGCGTGTCAGAAGCCAAAAACAATGTTCACATGTGTTCCGAGTTGACACAATGAGTAATAACCAATAGAGCGCACATCGGAGAGCTTCGCATGCATATACGACTTCCCCAAGAGGCTGCGGCAACACAAGAATGACTTCAGCAAGTTTGGCGGACAAAGGACCGCATTAGTTGAACACAGCGAGCTTTACGACCACCAGATTACTTCTGAGTGCGCTCAAATCGTCCACACAGAAGCCTTCCACCATGCTTTACGTGAAATCCGGGCACATAGAGGCGACGCGCAACAACGTCAACCAACCCGCCCATGCGCTTCCGAGCTTTTACTTCAATGGTCTCTGCCATATCATGGAGAAAACGTGTGACATGACCTTACTGTACTCGGTGCCCCCATTTCCGCCCTGATCAAGGGTCCGAGTAAGACCCAAATCATTAGGCTCTTTCATGAGCAGTAAAAACGCTGCTCGAAAGTATCCGAAAAAATTCGTATTTCCACGAAGTGAATCATGACGAGTGGGCGAAGCACTGAGGATCATTCTTATCGTAAATCACCCGTGACATTGCCCAGTCGTGCATGTAAATGAGTAACAACGCGTGTGTGCAGTATATACAATGTTTTTTTGCCGTTGAGCCGCCGCTTTCCGCGTCCTCAACTCCGGCGTAGCAGCTTGTTGTCGGCGTTGCTGTTTTGCCTTTCGCGGGCGAGAGCGCGTTCACGATCGCTTTCATCCATGGCAGAAAGATAATGTGTGGTCTGGAACGCGCTTATTCTCTATCGTCATCAGCGTCATCGTCATCGTCATGGCCTATAATGGTTACCTTGCATGTGCTGTGCCGTGATGGCAGCATCATCGTCATCGCACTAGCGTGGCAACACCGCGGGACACCGGGAGAGTAATGTACAAGCCTCGACCTTAAGGAGCTTCGCCCTTAAAAGAAAGTTCTTAGCTTTTTGTTCGCTAATTTTATTGTTTGGTGTCCTTTTGTTTTATCTGTCTATCCTTAACAAGTAGCAGTGGACCAAGCCCTTCTTCAGTTAGAAGACCCCAGTAAGCTCTTGCAGCCACTTGCAAAACCGTTACTTGCAACCAGTGGTTGCAAGTACCTTTTTCTGTATAGACGTCAGACTCTGGAGTTTTGCAGACACGTAGCGCCACCTGTAGGAGCAGTTTTGGGTAGTGCACAGTCCGACTCTCTTGCACAGTTTGCTCTGCAATCAGGTGTAACTAGCGAGTGCGAAACAACGATTGAGCTAAATATTAGTTGTGTTGGCGCATTGAACGCTCAGAAAAGCAGCTACTAATTTCTCTCCGCTAGTCGGACGCCCAACTGAACCGCCTTGAAGTGCTTGCCCGAGCGACGGCGAAAACAAGAGCAGACGCAACAGCTCCACGCGCTACGAAGATAGGCGTCAGTCGGCGCTACTGTTGCGTTGTGAATTGCCACGGACGTAGAGGACTTCAGTTTTACCGATTTCCGTAGCTGTTGCACGAAGCAGAACGGTGAGAGCACTGGATACGGGCCGTTGAGAACGTGTTGGGTAAGCAAATTACTCTTGTTCTCCACAGCCGGTCGCATGAGAAAGTATGATAATATGGGTCTTCTGTTATTGTTCTGAGTAGCCTTCACGTACAACCACGGTAACCTTTACTATGAAGCTCAGCAGATCCTCAGGCCGCGGTGCGCGCCGTGAAACTATTAAATTCAGACTGGTGAAGCGCGCGATAAACATCGCGCACTCTGCTAACGTCACGACACAGCATTGCGCACGTACGCTTTGAAGGCTCAAAGTTCCGGCTTTAACTAGCAAATGCCAACACGTGCGTGATACAAGTAAATCGCAAAATGTTGGTCGTGACCACCGTCGGGTTTTTCTTGCCCGTGGTCAACGCGATTGCCGGAGCTATCTCGGAGGCCACGGTTTTACCTTTCGCTGTACACCGAGAAAGTGGACAAGCACTTACCTTATTTGCAGTATATACAAACGGAAGACAACCATCAACAGATCATTCGAGGCTGCGTAATAGAACAGTTCAACGCACAGGAAGCGAGAGATGGATGGAGAATGCAACTCCAACGGCGAAACTCGCCGGGGCCATTGATGCCTGATAAAGCCAGCTTCGATCGTACCACTGATCGTAAGATACATTGCACGTGTATGTACTTCATCACTTCCACATTATGCATATGTCTAAATTTAACACATTTAGGCGTTACGGAACGCACGTCGGAGTGCCTTGAACTCGTAGGCATGCGATGCTCGCTTGGACTTGCGAGTTGCAGCACGCAGAAATAACTGAAACATGTTTTGCATTGTACCCACACGCAGTTCACTTTGATGAGCCTTTTTCTGAAGCGAGGGTGCATTGACAGAAGAAGCTTTCCAGGTCCTTTATTTTCAGGAAACCGCGCTTCAACACCAACGAGAGAGGGGGGTTCAATGGTGGCCTATGCACATTCGCCTGCGGACGGCTCTTTTTGCACTACCCAGTTATGGCCGAGGTGCCGATGAGAGCGCTGGTGGCGGCGTTTTTCGCAGCGCCGCCTGGGCAGAGTCTAACGTCTATCCGTAGAAAATATTCGCTTGATCTTGGACTGGTGCTGTAACTTCAGTCCCTTAAGTAATATCACACATGTTGCCTTGGTGTCCAGCATGCCTACTAATCTCGTGTTTGAATACTGTGCGAGAGGAAACGGGATAATGGGCTAAAAAGGGATCAAAGGGATTTGATAAGGAATCACGTTCATATTTTGTGTGTGTTCATCTTTTGTGTGTGTGTGTGTGTGTGTGTGTGTGTGTGTGTGTGTGTGTGTGTGTGTGTGTGTGTGTGTGTGTGTGTGAGAGAGAGAGGGGCGAAACAGAAAGCTGTGAAAATGGCTCTTGTTCCCGTTCAACGGCAAAAAATTATTGCCTTGAGCATCGCTGGCTGCAGCCAGCGGTCTATCGTATCACTTAGATAACGGCCAAAACAATCAATAGAATTGTTCAAGCCTATAGGAAGGAGGGCCGTGTGAAAGACGCTCCACACAGGCGCAGACCCCGGTCAACTACGGAGGACAGACAGGGTCATCGCAGCTGCAGCGGTTCTGAACCCTCGCACAACCGTGCCAAAAATTATACATGACCTTGGATTTCAGGTTACTCAAACGACTGTGAACCTGCGCCTCGAAGAAGATTGTCTGAAGAAAAGAGTCGCCTGCAGAAAACCGCTGCTTCGGGAACTGAACCAAGCTAAGCGTTTGCAGTTTGCCAAAAAGCACGGGGCGTGGACAGCCATCGAGTTGGAGCGCGTGGTGTTCTCCGATGAGAGTTCATTCACGACCCGCTAGGACCAAAGGCGCCCGAGACGTTTGGCGCCCCTAAGATTGTCGGTAGGTAATGTTTCGTGTGTAGATTAATTATAGCGCTGGAACAAACGTTAACAAAACCCCACGTAATGATGACCCTGACTTTATGCATAGCGTATGTTGTATGGTCTCACATAACACTGGTTGCAGAGACGACTGAAGAACCATTGTTTATACGTAGTTCAATCTTGTTTTTTTAAGTCCCACTCTTCTAAAGGTGTGTTACGTTTGGGGAAGATAAAGCGAAATATATTAAAAAAAGTCGAAATATATTGCTCAGTGTTCGTGGGTGAACTGAAAGAACAATTGCATACATTATCAATATAGTAATTGCTTGTGTTTTACATACCTAAACACGGTATGATTTTGAGGCATCCCGTAGTCAGGTGCTCGTGCAATTTCGACTTTCTGGTTCTCTATGGCGTAAACATAAATTCAAGTGCGAGGGTCTCTAGCATTTTGCCGCCACGGCCACAGTTATCTAAGAAACACAAGATCGAAGTTGTAGTGCAAGTGTCCATTTCATTCAAACAGTTATTTTCTACAGTTAAAGAAAGTATCTTCAGCGAGTGGCTACAAGTGGCCGTTGAGGGGCCTGTCTCTAGGGCATTATAACCAAGAAAGGCCATGGCCCGCTGGTAGAATTGAGGACAGGCTCACGTCTTCCTCGTACTGCTCTATCCTGGATGACGAGATGCTGCCCTACCTCCTGGACAGGCACTTCCCTGAAGGTGACTACATCTTCCAGCAGGATAACTCGCCTATCCACACATCTGGAAATGTCGCAAGCTTCCTGGGAGAACGTGGCATCAACTTTTCGAAGTGGCCTTCCCAGTCTCCAGATCTCAACATAATCGAGAAGTGAGTGGACTATTGAAAAGCGCGAGCTGGCGGGCCGGTCCTTACACGGAGTCTCGGCAGACGACCTTCGTTCGGGTCGTCATCAAGGAGGAGTGGGAGAAGCTGAAAAGCGACACGTCCCTAATGGCTGCTCTGTATGAATCCCTGCCAATATAGTGGCAGCTTTCATGGCCACATATGAGGACGCCACTAGTTATTCACAAGTGGAGCTATGTGGTACTTTTTTTTTCTGTTTTCCCTGGCAATACAATTGACGTATTTTCTCAGTTTTAATAAACCCATTGAAATTATTTCTTTTCACGTTTCATGCTCACGTCACTGACGTTACTTATACATATCGATGAGGGAGAGATAACAAATTTGATTTAAAGTACAGAGGTTTCGAGGGCCGATGTTGGTGGCGCCCGATGGTCGGTGTCCTCAGTGCGGGACACCACAAGACTCGGCCGCCAAACTCTTCACAACCACCACGAGACCGTTTCTCCTTCTGTTTGCTACGCAGCACTATCTGACATTGTCAACACGACCCCAGCGGCAGTTATTGTGCATGACTTTGAGGCATCGAGAGCCGACATACTAGTGCATCATGTATTGGCAGGCGATATGTTCTCGGCTAAGTAGGATTCTATCCAGACGGAGGTTCGATGAATGCCATTCCATCCATGCCATTCGATGGGAAATTTTTAAACGGCTAACCATCAGCAAAAGTACCCTTGACTGCCCCACTGTCACCTACATCGCTGTAAATCAGCCGAAGCATGACGTGTGAAATCCAAGCGGCAGAGCTTCACCGTTTCGAGTGCGCTCGCGTGGCAAGTACTGTTTACAAGGAGCAGACGACACGCCGCTGGCCAGGCCTCTTGCGTAATCGTCTTGAAGAAGGAGGAGGTTGCAATCTGGCAGCCGGTTGCATATCACCCATGAGTGGTTGTTTTGCTTGCGACTAGACGACGTGGAAAGAGGCTGTGGTTGCTCTTGTTCCCGTTTGAAGGCGCTGCAAGCAGCCGCCGGAGCGCTCAGGCCAAGCGCTCGCATGTTCCCTTTCATCAAAACTGACAGTGTACGGTGTGTATTGCTTGTAGTTTGACTTTCCGTTTCTCGGGAAGAGGTTCGCCCAAATAAACAGTTTTGTCTTTTACCCGCCTACTTCTGCCTGCTACAACGTTACGACCACGCGACATATTGTGAAAGCGCTCGTTCTTTGCTGTTCCGGACGCCGTCGAAAAGCCATGATCCAAGCCCAACCCAACGAGACACCAAAGGCATTGCGGATCATCGAGCTAGCCTGAGAAAACAAGGACTACCACCAGAGTACGGACCTCTATCCGACAGGACCTGTCACACCCCGCTCATGACCATCACATCACCGATGATCACAGCTCTCACGGCAACTACATCTATGCTGCTACAAGAACCAAGGGAGCCACGAACTTTTCGAGGATCACCATGTCGAGGCCCGCAAAATTGGCTGGAAGGATACGACCGCGTCGCCACGTTCAACAGGTGGTACTGCGATGAAAAGTTGCACCACGTCTATTTTTCCGTTCAAGACTGTACCAGGACGTGGTTTGAGAATCGGGAGGCCACACTGACGACCTGGGACCACTTTCGTGCAACGTTCCAGGACACATTCACGAGTGTCGTTACGAAGGAATGGGCCGAAACCCAGCTGTAAACAATGTACAGCTGCCGAACGAAAAACATCGCCATGTACGCCGAAAGAAATGCTTTGCCTAATCCGCCATGCCGACCCCGTAAGTAAGAACTCTTTGCCGGCCTTGTACACAACCCACCGAAGACGGTCATGGAATTCGTCTCGGAGGCCACGACGATCGAAAAGGCACTATAAATGTGCACCAGGCACTGTAACCGCCGCATTCCCACGACAGAGCTGCGGAAATCGTTGCCGTCCTCGATGCTTGAAGTGGGGCCGATTCGAGACGTCGTACGCAAGGAAATCCAGCAATGTCTGGGCGCACCTGAACCAGCGCAGCCTGACCGACAAGCGATAAGCTACGCTGCTGCAATCCGCCGTACCGATCCCTTTCCGCGCTCATGTCAGACGCTGCATCGCCGCAGCGCGATCGCCCGAAAACTTCGCCGCCACCGACACCACACTAGGGAGTTTTCGAATAGCGTACGCAAACCTTTGCGGTCCTTGCGGGCGTAGCGTTAGCGTATGGGCGCCATATGAGTTTTCGAATAGCGTTTGTCCTCCGCAAACGCTAACGCACGCTTGCAGCGACACCATAGTAAGATGCATGATTTATTTGCACGCACAGGCAAATTTTTGATGAAAAAGAAAGTTTTATTTTATTGTTGACATTTCTGATTACGTGCGACGTGTTCCTTGCGCGTAAAAATTTCTGGTTTTGAGATGCGTTGTCGCAAACGCAGCCAAGACAATTCAATCCGAATCGGTCTTTTGTGTAGTTGATCATGTAGTCCCGATCGTCTCCCGCCAAAATGCCGCGGCTTCGACGAATGCGTCACAGCGTTTTGTGCCGTGAGATGGTCTACTTCGACATGTCGTGGAGGTGATCTAGAAGACCTATTACTCGTTGTGCCTTGGGAACCCAGAACGCGCACATACAAGTCTGCTAGCGGCCTCCTCAACGCCAGCGCCCTGGACACGCAGACTTTCCGACGATGGTTCCGTTTTGAACAGGAGCATGGTAAACAACTTACGGAAGGTCTGCGCATCCCTCAGGTCGTGCATAGCGCCCAGGGTGTCGCCGTGTACGGCGAGGAGGCACTTTTGATGACTCTACGACGTTTATCGTACCCAAACCGGTGGTACGACATCGAACCGCTCTTTGGGCGGGCTTCGTCCACCATGTGGAGCATCGTCAGCGAAGTGATGGCTCACATTGACCGTGCGTTCGGGCACCTTCTTGACGACCTCACGACCCACACATGGCTCACTCTTGACGACCTCAACGTGTTCTCTCAGGTGAGCGTGAACAATTTTGATTCGCATTACCTTATTAAAGTACCACGAAATGGCGATGGTTAGCTTCATATAATGAGTGTGCGACAAGCCCCTTTTGTTTAAATTCGTGCACTAAATTACTTCGAAGTCTGATGACCTCGTAATGTTGTAACTGTTAACGTAATGTTAGTATTTCACCCATGCAGGCTGTCCACAACCGCGGCGCGCCATTGGTCAATTGCTGGGGCTTCGTCGACGGCACTGCAAGACCAATCTGCCGTCCATCTGTCGACCAGAGGATCTACTTTTTGGGCCACAAGCGAGTCCATGCGCTCAAGTACCAGGCTGTCATGGGCGCGAACGGTATTGTGTGCGAGCTCGACGGCCCGTACCCTGGCAGTAGACACGACGCTGGTTAGTGGAGGTCTCTTGCTTCTAGCACTGAAACTTTGCACTAAGGTTTACACATGGTACAAGCACAACTTCAGCGTTGGTACTCTGTGAGTACGGAATGCCCCTGATGTGAACACAATGATGTATTGCCAAAGTAAACACGTACTTATTGAAGGGCCTCACAAAGGTGGAGGTAGTGCTGTTACCCTAAAAATGTGAGATTTCAAGGCCTTGCCTGTAACGGAGCACTGCTGTCACCTTGTCACTGCCCATGGTTTTGTGTAATCAAGGCTTGAAGGACTGACAAAATATTGCATACGTGATGAAATTTCAGGTAGAAAACGTTGAATTTGCAAGCAAAGTATGTGCCATGGTCGCAACATTGTATTGACCTGCATCTGCAACTTCTTAATGTGCAAAGCTCAAAGGCTTTGTCTTCTTTTGTGTCTGTGTGCACAGGCATCGTGGGAGAAAGTGGTCTGTATGGCAAGCTGCAGCGCCTTACACGCGGGTGCCTCTACTGCATTTATGGTTACCCGGCATACCCACTACGGCCCCTGCTGATGCGACCCTATGGAGGTGCTACCCTCACCGAGCAGCAACAGCTTTTCAACGAGGGCATGAGCACCGTTCGGCAGGCCGTTGAGCGGGGATTCGGAAAGGTCGTAGCTGAGTTTGCTTTCGTGGATTTTAAGAACCAGAAGATTCTTCTTCAGAATGTCGGTCAGATGTACCGAGTGGCTACATTGCTTACGAACTGCCACACTTGTTTGTACGGCAGCCAAACCGGCATGTTTTTTACCTTCGGGCACCACTTTTAGAGGATTACTTGGTGCCACGCTTCAACTAATCTGCTTTTGGTTGGCCATGTGTAGCTTTGCTGTGGACTTGTTCTGTATTTGGTTTTAATTATTTTGCTGTGTTGTTTCATGCAATGTCCTGGTCGGTTTTACATTGTGTGGTGCACATTTGCATCACTGTTGTGTAGGCGTACATCTTGACAGTTCGCGTGGGGTATGTGCCGTGTTCTGTAATTGCACTCTCATGCGATGCATCATAGCAGACAGAATTTCTAGTCAGTTTCCAGTGTTCTTGTGTAATCCTCTGCATTCTCCCGAATGTTATGTTCAAGTGTTTTTTTTTGTTTTTTTTTTTCTCCCATTGTGTGGCAGTTTGTAAGCAATGCTTCCTCGTGTTTTGCATTGTGTGGTGCACATTTGCATCACTGTTGTGTAGGGGTACATCTTGACAGTTCGCGTGGGGTATGTGCCGTGTAGTGCTTTTTATCACTTTCAAAGTGGCACATCATTATGTTGTGACAGGTGTGCGTAGGGAGTTGGAGCATGTAAAGAGTGGTGGCCGACTTGTTTCGAGCTTCGAGTGATGCTTACAGCAGGGAAAAAGCTGTCTGAAAAAAGGAGCACGTTCGCAGCTGAAGAATAGCTGATGGATCAGCTGATGGAACTACACTGTCGCAGCAAAGTAGAATATCTTGTACCACATGTTCGTGTGCGAAGTGTACATGTTGCATATAATCATAATGTAGCGCGAAAAGACACAACGGACGCAGAGAACCACAAACCACAGGCGCTGGTTTGTGGTTCGCTGTGTCCTGTGGTTTGTGGTTCTCTGTGTCCGTTGTGTCTTTTCGCGCTACATCATGATTATAAGCAAACACCAACTAGTCCAAAAACAAGTCCTTCTGCATGTACATGTTGCAGTACTTCACGCACTCACAGGGTTTCAATTAGTTAAGCTCCTCACGCGATGGAATGTCACATGGCTTAATAGGCATGGTATTACGATTGGCATATCGAAGAGCTTTGTGCAGTACAACTGGCATGCGCAGCCGAAAGGAGAATTTTTTGCCAAATCATTCCTGATGAATGGACAGTGTTCAGGAGACGCGTGACCAGCATGAGTACGTTACGACCAGTATAGGGATCAGTAAAGAAAAGAGCAGCGCACTTCTCTACATATTGCTGCCACTTGATGGTGCAACAAATGAGCTTCCAGACATAATGCCCACCAGTCAACGACGGTTGTCAAGTGTGCACATGGGATGTGTTGACGCTTTTTAGATGTGAAGCATCTTATGCCGAAGCTTAATCCGGTGGTGGTGGTGCGCCGCGTGCCCACCCTTACTGCGCATGCACAAACCCTTTAAAAAAATAAAAAACCTCCTCTCCCCCTCTCTCTCTCCTCTAGGCATCCCTTCCCGCGGCAACCACACCCTCACTGCGCATACGCCTCCCCTCCTCTCTCCCCCTCTTACACTCCGCCCTCTCTCCTCTAGGCATCCCTGCCCGCGGCGTCTACACTCCCACTGCGCATGCGCGTCCCCCCTGTCTCTCCTCTCCTACGCTCCCCCCCTCTCTCCTCTACGCATCCCTGCCCACGGCGTTCACACTCCCACTGCGCATGCGTGTCACCCGCTCTCTCCTCTCCTACGCTCCCCCCCTCTCTCGCTTCGCGACGCCGACGCAGGCAGCGTCTGCTAGCGAGTTTCTTGGTTGAAAAAACCGACTGCTCGCGCTGCACAACCGTTCACTGGCCACTCCGTATATATGGCAATGGATCTTGACCTCCAAGGTGGTGCCGGTGGGAGATTTCTCCTGTGCGTTGTTGAACAACAAAAATTCGCAGCGTGCGCGTTAACTAAAAGCGGAGTGCGGGTCTCTGTGTCCAGTCGGAGTCTTCTGTCTCTCATTGCCCATTAGCAGCGATTGGCATGTTCCAGTAGGAAACACTGCTCCATCACTGCCTGCTTTGCGCCTCCCCAGTTTTCTCTCCTGCGCAACGCTGCGATGAGCGCCAGCGTCAACGCCGCCGCCAGTGTAAGCGTTAGCGCCCGCTGCTTCACATCTACACATGGTTCCCTTTAGCGGGAGATGTTTGTTAGGTCAAACACAATGAGAAACGCATTGGTTAAAAGAGCTGTGGGGGGCATGCATGCCATTATGAAAAAAGTTGTTGGTATGTATCCTGTCACACCAAATATTGTTTTGGTCAGACACTCTTCATTGCTGTTAATGCAAGCGAAACGGTGAACTTTGGCGCAGTTTGTACAAGTAGCACTTGAATTGGGTATTGCTGAGAAATAGGATTGTAGCAAAATACAGTCGCACCCTTCAAATCAAAATCTGCGGGGAAGCAAGTTTTGTTTTCGTGATAATTCGTCACAAAATTTAGAAAATGCGCAGATAAATTGCGGGATGCCGAACTCCACTACAATAGCCACCTGTTCTTCTGCCTTTCGCGAATTCACAGATGATCCCAGACTTCTACCGAAGCATCAGAAACGCACACTTTTTAATAGGAGGCAGGATCTCTTCAAAAGGCCAAACAGGCCGCTGCTAGCAAGCAAAACGTAGGAGATCTTCAAGTGCATACGGAGAGATGCACAAGCATGCAGTTAGACAGTCTGCTGAATGTCTGTCGGCATGCCGACACTTTTGTGCGTGTGGTCACTTGAAGTTTCATGTGCCGATGTGGTTGCCAGAAGAGGTGTTGGCAAGGAAGTGTTCTCAGTGAAAAAAAGAAGGCTTGTTGCTATCAGCGGCTGATTGCAAACGACAGTGGTCACACCAGTACTTGTGGGTGAAAATGTGCGTTCACGGCTACCTAATGAGCTGAAAAAAAAACATTGGTGATCCCTACCTGACCTATTTGTTAATTGTGGGAGCGATTTCTGAAAATCTCTGCACTGTCGATAGGAGGCAAATGCTATGAATTCTATGAACGTTCAACGGAGACACCACATTGTTTGGTTGCTGTGAGAATTTTGTTATGGAGGTGCTCAACTGCAGCGCAGTTGGACATGCAGTGCTGCAAACCATTCAAAATGAAACGTTTATCCAGCACCCTAGCCTGTACATTCATGATCTCTCAGAGGAATGAAAAGCCATGACTGGAAACAAAGAGAACGAATTTTTCGAAAAAGACATTGTGAATGTTTATTTCATAAGTTTATCAGCAAGTGCCTGCAGCACGTTCGCTAGCTGTTGATTCTGTTGGAGCAACATGGCCCTCTCCTGGCGCCGCTCCTCTTGCGCATCCTCGAATTCGCGCATGCGCTGCTGCAGCTCCCTCTCTTGAAAGGTCAGGCGCCTTTCTTCCAGATCTAGCCGCCGGTCCTCCTGAGCTGCAGCTCTTTCACGTGTTTCCGCTTCTTAGGCGAGGCGCCGCTCAAAGAACGCCAAGTGGCGGTCAGCCGTGCGCCTCCTTCCTGTATTCATTGCATACACATGTTTCAAGACAGTGCCAAAAAAAAAAAAAGAATGCGAATTGGATTGTGTTAAAAATTCAGTTTATGCGTAGTACACCATGTGACCGAATGTAATTTTTTTCACCACCGCTAGACCGCAGTGTACGCTAACATGCAACTCGCATTGAGAGTCCTCTGGTTAAAAAAATGTAACCTGTTGTGGTTCCACAATGAGAAAAACTACATCGTTGCACATGGCAGACAAGCCGAGGCAACTCCATGTAAATCATGCCCTGCCAAGCAAATGCAAGAGGAACTGTCTGCACAGACGTGGCCAAGTGGCCACATCTGTGCAGACACTTCCTCTTGCATTTGCTTGGTCATTGATGAGTTATCAAAAAAAAATTGCACATGCAATGTACAGTTAGTGCTATGTGCAAATCGGTTTTGTTTTCTGTTATGATTTGGTGCTCGTCGTTTTGTGGTAGAGGTTGCATTTTAATGCACACATTTCATCCAGTACACATGTGCAGCTCTGTTTTGCCTCGCGTCAAAGAGAAACACTGCAGTAGATCCTCTTGTTTTGCTGACTATGTGTGATGTGCCTTTCGTACTGCTGCACCTTTCTGAAGTTGTGATGCTCTGTACACATTGTGCCTTTGACTTGATTTATGTCACATCACTGTACCTTTCAGCACAGGGTCCGCCAGCCTTGAAGTTTCATATGTCCAGAGGTTGGCAGAACTATTGGAGCTCACACAGCAGAAAAATTTCGCTCTCAGGGCTTGCTAGGACTCAGACTCACTGCAATTTTTCTCAACCTGACTTAGTCGGACTCTGACTCACTAACCTTTTCCTGAACCGGACTCGCTCAGACCATATGTAGGCAAACGCTCACTTGAGTGACTCACTCAGACTGAGCCGTGAGTCTGAGTGCGTCTGGGTGAGTAATATTGTGGTGAGTGTCAGTCCCACTGAGTCCAGTTTAGGAAAACTTTTAGTATGAGTCCGCGTGAGTCCGTTTGAGGGAAATGCTAATGAGTCTAAGTGAGCCCTAACTGCAAAACATTTCCTGACTGAGGCTGAGTGACCTCCACCTTTTATTGCCGACCTATGGTCCTGCCTACTCGCCTATCAGGATTACTATCAGCCTTTAAGCAGCCTACGTTTATGCTCAAATTTATTCACACATGCCTTGACGCACTAGCGTTCACACGTCACCTCCATGTTTATTGACCAGAGCCGCATGAGGGGGGATACCATGACCCATTACCCCCCCCCCCCCCTGGAAACACTTTCATGAGGCATTCTTCAGAGATATAGCTCGTGCGAGTCACATATTTGATAAGGACATCCTTACTGCATTGCAATCACTAATAACTTGTGCTGTTTCAAGGTACATGATGAAAAGGCCCGCCATAGAGCGTCGATTATGCGTGGTATTGCCGTTTAAGGAGCTGACACGGAATTTTGCGTCTTGTTTGTTTTTCTGTTGCAATAAGTAGTTAACGACCCACTTCTCACGACTTCAAAGGTTATTTGTGCAAGCGCTCGATGTTTAATTCGTTGGAGACAGTGTTGTAGTGCCCAGTTGCACTGTTGGTTTATAGCACGGAGTAAGGCGGGACCCAAAGAGGTTACTCTGTATACATAGGTGACTACGCAGGTGGCTGTTGGTTGTTGACACCGAAACCAAAGGCGGCTATTGCGCGCAGTGACGCGACGCGCACGTTAAAATTAAATTAAATATGTTCTAGGCTGTATTATCCGTTGATATTTCATAGCTGATGCTTGTGTCCTCAGAAACCTGGCCCACGGGTTATGTCGCCTCCAAAATTTTTTGTCGCCACTTCTTTAAAGAGAATTGACACCATGACCCAAAAACCTCACTTCACGCTCACGGACTCATGAACTGACTCGCTCAGGCTCAGCTCGAGGCGTCAGTTTGAGCCCGAGTGAACTATCAGAAGAAAATGTATTTCTTGATTGAGTCTGCGTGAGTAGACTCATGAGTCTGTGAGCGTTGAATTGAGTTTCTTGCATCATGGTGTGGTGTTCTTTAACGTTAATATCACACATAATTGATGCTCTGCAGTATCGCTTTTGATCTTGTACCTTCAGATACGAGTTATCAGAGCTTTCAACTTGGGACATTTTCATAAAATACGCTACTCACACGAGATGTTTTCATCAAGAACTTCCCAAGAAAGAGTTCGGGAAGAGGGGGGATCAAGACCCCCCTCCCTGACTCATGCCTCTGTTTAATGAATATTGAGGTGGCGCACGAATGCTACTCCGCTGAGATATGTGTGAATAAGCTTGAGTATAAATGTAAGCCGATATAGGGCACATGGTAATGGTAAAGATTACTGGAGAGGACCATACGTCACCGATATAAGATGGAGCTCACGAAATATATTTTGCACTTAGGAGTCACTCAAGCTCAGACTCACCTACATTTTCATCGACTGCACTCATTTGAACTCTAGGCCCAATCTGAGTCTGAGTGAGTCGACCCATGAGCGAGTTTGCCGACCTATGCATATGTCACATGGTATTACTGGGAGCCTTGTTTGCAGAGATGTGCTTACAGTGAGCTCTGTGTTTGCTGTGCGAGTCATATGTGCCATTTCTATTGTGCTGTGGTGTACCCTTCTGGCAGTTTTAAATGGTATTTATTTATGCCAGTTTTAAATGTTGTTTAAATGGTATACTTGTCTGTTGCCTCATGCAAATAAACAAAGAAGTGCATGTTCCACAACAACTGTTACTTATTCGTGTGTGGCAAAGTGTTCATGAAATGGTATACATATGCCACATTTTCTCCACATGCACCCCTCACAAATGTGTTAACGTCGGATACAACCTAAGAAGTCCGCCGAGGCCCAGCCCAGATTACCGAAGCGCGGCGGCCTGTTGTTTCTGCAACTAAACAAATAGTCCTGCTCATGCACTTGACAATGCTCTGCAAAAATGGGTTCACCAGCCGCCTGACCCACGACATTACTGTAGAGGGAGTGCTTATTTGGACAGGCTTGTGTTCGTTCCCCTTTGAGGAGAAACTGCCGCAGACTTTTAAGGTTGTATCTGACTGCAGTGTTTTTTCTTATTGCGTGCTTTCCTTTTTCGTAATTTGGCTGTCTTTTCAGCCTGCAACATTACAACATAGTTACTTGAACTTGTTGCTGCCACAGTTGTTTCGTGCAACCTACCCCGTCGTGCCCTCGGTGCACCTGCAGCAGCCCTAGCGCCTACCGCTTGCCCCGCACAACCTGCTGCTGCTTGCGCAGTGCTTGGTGGGGTTTGCGGTTGCGGAGTCGCGGCACGTGGTGCAGATGATTGGCACGAGTCCCCAACCACCTCGTAGGGCCCCCTCTGGTGCCGAGCTCACCACTTCGACATCCTCGAACACTGTTGTCGACCCTAAATGAAATGGCAACAGTCCAGGAAATTATACTTGACACAGTTACCGTCTCAGTATGTCACAAATGCTTCATGACATGCAAAGTCATTAGAGCTTGAAACGTTCTAGAGTAGAACTACTACCTCACACTTTCCTTGCACAGCCGTGTTAAAGCAGTTTTAAAAATGCATTAAATACACACAGTTGTGCGACCAATGACGGTAATCCAAACACGTAGAGGCAACAGCAGATGCTTGCTACACCTCTTGCAAAAGGCAATGTGCAAACTGATTCAAGAATAAATTTAGCTGCCTGCACACGGCACCTGTCATGTATGAGCCAGGAAAACGCTATATTTAATTAATTTTTGTTAAAGATTGGAACGCTTCGTTACGCAAAGCATTCTCTTTTTTCTTTGCAAGCTATTAATGTCTGTTAGCGGGGAAATCATGGTCACCAGTCAGGTGTTTCATTTCCCAGTGAACAATTCGAACATTACCTTGTTTGCTTCATGAACATCACAACTTTGAAAAGGTTCGACATGGCATGACATCTTGATTGTACTATTACGAAAATTCGTTTCTCAATTTACCGTCTGCTACTGCAATACGCCACTTGTCTAATTTACCGTCGCATTTAAAACCGTCGTGCACTGCTCTTGAAAACTGGCTGCTATGTTCTGCCTCCTTGTCACTGAACAGGGATGCTAAGCACGTATAGTGGGTAAACTGAGAGCAAGCGTGCCCCCCCTCGTGCACGCTACGACAACGCACCATCCACGGCCACATACCAAGGCACGCCTGCGCACATACAGTGACATCTGTGGGCTCGCCTTTGTGTTAACGAATGCTGCAAGCCTTTTCAGTAATTTAAAAAAGTGACTGAAAAGGTTTTATTTCAAACAAGGGCACCCGTTTTCGGGGACTGCTTGCGTTAATTTTACTGAGGTCGCACAATGCTGCAATCTCTATATACGCAACGTCGTCGACACT
Organism: Rhipicephalus appendiculatus; assembly: GCA_030522465.1. NCBI lineage: Eukaryota > Metazoa > Arthropoda > Arachnida > Ixodida > Ixodidae > Rhipicephalus > Rhipicephalus appendiculatus. Next base: position 20,361 of record JALIZH010022483.1, read on the forward strand.
AAGTTTGCCGTGCCTTCACTACGTAGCAGACGCCACCACAAAGCCACGCCCCTCAAGCGCCACTGTATGCTGCGGGAACTTGGTTGAATCCGCAACGAAAATTATTCATTTAATCACTAATCGGGCAACCTACACAGGTTGGGCTCCACCTGGTCACCGAAACCAGTGCTGTCCTCCCCGGTTTCGACCTGCAGTGTGGCGGAAGCGAAGTCCCGTACCGCCGTTGCCACCCTCCGCTCGCCCCTGTCAGCAGTTTGCGGTGCCTGCGAGGATGACGCGCTGGCGCTCGCCGCCTTCCTCGCAGCCTCAGGGCGTACACGATAGCCGTGGCTGCGTGCCACATCGTAGATTTCTTGCAGCAACTGCTCCTTTTCGCCATATTGCTCCTCTGTGCCGGACCTGCGCAAGTTCCACGTTCAGCTCTGAACCGCCTAAGCACTGCACCGTCGAGGACGGTGCTACATAATGCTTAAAGTAATAGTGCACTTACTTTCTTAAATAGGCCTGGTCTTCCTGGGCGAACTGTGCCAGGAGTAAATCGCAGCGCTCACGGATTGCCCACGCGCTGATGGACCATCCCAGCGCGAGGGACAGGTTCTCCGCGATGGAAAGCCACAAAGTTGGCTTGCGGTAAGGATCTTGTTCGCGGACCTCCCGCAACATGTAGATGTCCGCCTCGATGTTGAACCGAAAACGCTTCGGGGGCGGCTCCATCTTTCCGTTGCGCTTTTCCCGATTCAAATGAAGCGGGAAAAAGCTGGCTTGCCGTTCGGCTGGTCTTGGCCGTGGTTTCCGCTAAAGCCATCTCGTGATTTCACGCGGCGCGCGGGATCCCCTCGAGATCGCCGCAAAGGGGTTTTGCGGGCCACACGCTATTTCGGATTTCCTGCGGGGGGGCCCGCAAACGGTAACCGTGGTTAGCGTTGCGACACATGCGCAGTGGCAGCGACCGCAACGGTAAGCGAACGCAAAGCTTTGCGTACGCTATTCGAAAACTCCCTACTATCACCCCGTTGGACAGCGCTGCTGCGCGCCAAGGAAAACCAACGTTTGTCGCGCCCCTAACAACCGCCCGCTGTGCTACCACTGCGACGTAGACGGCCACACCTATCGCCACAGCCAGTACCAACAGATGGGGCTGCGTGGTTTCGCCGAGAACGCGCCGTGTCCGCAGCGGGGCGAACGACCCCACAACATCGCCGACTACCTCACTGGAGCGCAATGGACAACCCGACGACCTGCTCGATCGCCGTCGCCAGACCGCTACATGTCACCACAGCGCCGCTGGTACACCGGCCCTACTCGGGGCCGTTCCGCGAGCCCACATCCGGAAAACTAAGGGCAGCAACCGATGGAGGTGTGTTTGCTGTACGACGAACTACCGAATATCCTCCGCTGCCGACGACGACGCCTCAACAAAGTCTTTAAGAGCGCGCCGCAAGCCCAACGGAGCCGGGACGACGCAACTTCGCAACCGGAGGAAGACATGACACCTCGTCAAAGCAGCGGATCAAGCCGGCGTAGCCGTGAGGCCGTGACCCGACACCGCGACATAACCGCAACACAAAACGACGGACTAGTGACCTCGACGTACACCCGTCGGCAAAATAAGTCTGGACGTGCGAGCGACGACCGCAACCAGATAAAACTGCATCGCCGCGCCATCTGACGTGGGGAGTGCGCATGCGCGTCCTTTCAATTTCGTAGCCATATCTTTTTTACTCGCTTGCAGCGGCGGACCAGGTGGCTACATGTAGCGTTTTGCGCTAGGCGTCGCTTTCTTCAATCCGTGACGCGCTCAGTTCGACGGGGGCATGGTGGCGGTGAAGTGTACGCGGCTCGCTTCACAGACAACGCAGAGCAGCCGAACTTTTCGTTCATCGCGCTGGTGTTAAAAGCTCCTTTCGCAGACATTTCGGTGTCGGTGTCTACGTAAGCGTCGTTGGTAGTGCACGAAAAATCAGCGCATTCTGCGTGGCAAAAAAGTCAGTTTCGCCACAAGGCGAAGCAATGAATGCGATAGCAACAAATTGGAATGCCAAGCGACGAATGGTAAGCAGGTCGAAACGTGCATCGCGCTGCTCACGCACACATGACGGACGAAAAGAACACGCACAGGACGAGACAGAACTAACAACGTTCACAGCTCGACACTTAACGCGCTCCTCAAACAAAAACGACGCACGAAACGTATTCACAGGTACAGACGAGCGCGAACTAACAAGTGTCACAGTTCTTGCTTCGCTGTGTTTGAAAAGCGTGTTCTTTTCGCAAACGGGGGGACTGCCGCGAGCGAAGTGACCTCCGTGGGCTCGTTAACTACAACGCAATCGTTCCGGCGAAAGCCCAACTCTCCCCCCACCGCGAGAAAAGCGCGCGCGCGCGCGCAAGGGCGTCTACCCCGCACGCAGCAAAGCGCGCGAGGCAGCGCGAGGGAGATGAGCGCATGAGCTCATCTCCCTCGGCGGGGCTTAGCTCGGCGTCGCGACGACGCCGAGCTAAGCCCCGCCTAGCGGGGCCTTTGCGCCATCTCGCTGGTAATGCTGAAAACAAGCTGAAAACTCGCTGTGTATACATACCTCGGCGTTTAACGTTGAATGACGTGCGCTTTCGTGGCTCAACGGTTAGCGCCGCGCGCTGCAGAGCGAGGTCCCTAGTTCGATGCCGCGCGTCGGAAACATTTTTCTGAATTATGTATTTTTGTGGCTTTTATAAATATATACATACATATACATATGCGAGACATGACCGCAACGGCGACGGCGAAAACCGAGAGTGTCCATATAATTGCTATCGCAATAAAATGTGTTCAATGTTACGCGTACAGGCTTTCTTTTTCCTCACGGCACGATGTCAACTAGGCCCGATCCGGTTATCGTGTTCTACTCTTGCAGGCGAAGCTCAAGCGCCCTTCTCGTTTTATCGTGGTTCGAAGAGCCCACACACAGAGTACAGAGAAGCAGGGAACTTCTACTCAGTTCTTTTGAGCTGTTACTCAGTTCTTTTGAGCTGTCACTCAGCCTTTTTGAGTTCATCACTGCTGCCACGTGTTTTTGTAACTTTCTGCAGCCAGGCGGAACGCGTTGCGATTTACATGCTCTCTATAGAGGATATCGCAAGCTCTGATGAAACGTGATCACAGCAAATAGTTCCGAAGATGTGCATCGTATGGTATCCTGTCCGAAAACTTGCCGATCAGTGTTTGAGTGTGACCACGTGATGCAATGGTTTCACTGTTTTTAATGACAACTCAATACGGCATCAACTGTTTGAGCAGGCAAATTTCCTATTCGCGAACACATGTTTCTCAGTAAAAAACTGCATGGCACACCTATCTGCCCAACCATATATACGGCTGTATCCATTGAAGCGCTGATTAAAAACTGTAGTTATCAAAAGCCAGCCAGAGGGGCACCGTGCGACCATAGATGTATCTCCACTGTCGATCAGCTCATTTTCAGTGGTTCGACTAGAATACGGCTGTCACGCCATTCCCTTATCTTCACCCGTCCGTCATGTGTTCGGGCTTCTTATTGGCCAGCGAGACTTATTAAACGTGTAGAAATATCGAGCGCCAGACAAAGGTCTGTCGTCCACTGAAATGGCGCCTCGTGTTCCCGAATTGAAGCTCGGCGATACATCGCCAGACTTTTTGTGGAGGTTGTACCACAGAGAGAGATTGCCCGACGAATTCAGAGGTTGAAGACAGCGGTCACCAGAAGTATACGCGCTTTTAGAGATGACGGAACACTTGCGGATGCCAAGTGGTCTGGCCGGCCAAGAGTCACGACGCACGAGGACGACATTTTGATTGTGGCCGCAGCTGTCGTGGATCCTTCTTCTCAGCTAAAGAAATCCGGGACGAGCTGTCTCTGAATATTTCTACAGCGACAGTGCGCCTACGATTGAAAAGAGGCTGGAATTTCCCATTTTGCCGCTGCGCAAAAGCTTTTTCTGCCTGAGCGACAGCGCCAACCACGCAGGGACTTCGCTTTGAATCACCAGCATTGGAATGAGGAAGAATGGCACAATGTAGTTTTTTTCGGACAAATCGACTTTCTGCACTCGGTGGGATCAGCAGAGGAGGGTGTGGCGGCCCTTGAATTCGAGGTAACCAATGCGTTCACTTTTCGCAGTGTTAATGTCTTGCTGCTTTGCACATACCGAAATATTTTCGTAGATGTAATATTCTTGAATCATTTTCAAACTTATTTCAACAAATAAAAATATGCTACAATGTCCCTTAAGAAACAAATGCACTGCAAATAGCAGAACGTTCAAAAATAATTCCTCGTTAGCACCACGTCAAATACACGTGTTTCAAGTTTTTCACAAAGGGTCTTGTCCGCGTTGTTCGCACGATTGTTTAAAGCAAACTATAGCTTTAAGCAAAACGCGCACAGCCGCTTGCCAAATCAGTTTTCGACACATTTTGCCTGTCCATTCTGGTTCTTTTAAAATTGCAGGTACCACCCTGGTTATACTCAGAGTGTTCTCTCAAGTGGCCGGTGTTCACTGTGCGTGCGGGGTGCTATAAGCAAATATGGGCTAGGGTCACTTGTCCGCATTGAAGGGAAATGCACAGCGCCCTACTACAGTTCCCTGCTACAAAACACCATGCTCCCATATGTTCTGGACAGACCTTTCCCCGACGGCTGCTTCATCTTCAGGACAAAAGCCCCGTACACATGGCTCGTCAAGTGACCGCCATGCTTGAAGACCTTGGCGTTGTTACGTTTGGCCGCGTTGGGCTCCAAGCCGGAAGAAGACGCCGCGAGAAGGAAGAACGTACTGTCGGCCGCAAAAGTTTGCGGGATCTCCAGCGCGTGGCGGAGCGGCGGAACACTGCATTGCTGCGCCGCCTACCGTGACGCGGCATAGTGTCGAGGTTATCTGTCACGGCTTCCGAGATCAGTGGCGCGATTTTGTACGCATTCCAAATAAGAACGGGGGCGTTCCCGTTGCTGGCTTAACCTGGCTGAACGTCACAAACACGTGACTGTCGTGAGGGCACGTTCCGATCCAAGTCAAGCCGTCTGGCAGCCATTACAATCCGATCGTACGGTGCCGAAACCGATAAGCGGATTATAATGGCTGTCAGACGGCTTGACTTGGATCGGAACGTGCGCTCACGACAGTCACGTGTTTGTGACGTTAAGCCAGGTTAAGAACGGGAACGCCCCCGTTCTTATTTGGAATGCGTACAAAATCGCGCCACAGATCCAGCAATGGCTCATTGTCTAAACACGCCGTTGCCAATCGCCGAGGCTGCAGACGATAGCCTCAACACCACGCCGCGTCACGATAGGCGGCGCAGGAATGCAGTTTTCCGCCGCTCGGCCACGCGCTGCAGATCCCGCAAACTTTTGCGGCCGACAGTACTTTTTAATGCGGCATGCTTGCCGAAAGAAGGTGTACAAAAAGAAGCGCCCACGGCGTGGTCCGCAGTCCTTTTTAAAGGAACGCCGTGATCAAAGGGCGAGGGAAAATGAACATATCAGCGCACATGCGCGATAACAGATAATCATCCGGAACAGATGAGCCAGACTTGGGCGCCGGCTGATAAGCAGAGAGCGGTGCGCAATGCAACAGCCCCTACCCACGGAAGAGCACCAAGGGGGTAAAGAAGGCTCCACACTCACTGGCTTTGGCGAAAGGTTCATCGAAGGCTTCGATGTAACGGCACTTTCGGAGATTTTCACCAGTTCAGCCGGCTGCGCGCTTGATGGGCAGTTCAGAGGTGCACAGAAGCGCCAAAGCACTTGGCGACCGACGTTCAAGGATCCGGCTAAGTGACGTCTGACCGTCCGAGGTCAGATGACTCTGTGCTCGGTTTTCAAGTCGAAGGATGCGTCCTTTACGGACGCGCGCAGGGTCCGGTGGTCTCGTAGGCCGATGTGCGGAAATGTGGAGTGCATGGCGTGGCAGGAAACTGCAGGCGTCGCCGAGGGCACGAATCCCGGGCCAGGATCCTGGGCATAGGCGATACAGCAAGCACCCCCCGCAAACACCACAAACTGCCGAGTGCGGCCAGAGTAGACCCTCATACGCAGAGTGTTTTGGAAACCTTCCAATTGGAACGAAATTGACTGTCGAGGACTTGCCACAGTTACGGTTCTATGTGAATACTGAATCAAGGCTTCGGTGCCACTATGCCGACCGGCGCAGAGGGAGAGAAAACCCTGCTGAGACCATCTGCATTTGCGTGCAGCGATCCTTTCTTATGTTTAATCGTAAACGCGTACGGTTGCAAACTGAGGCTCCAACGTAACAACCTGCCATTTTTGTGGGACATCTGTTGAAGCCACGTGAGCGGACGATGATCTGTATTGAAAATGAATTCTGAACCAGCCAAATAACAGGAAAGTTTTTCTACAGCCCAAACGAGGCACGCGCATTCTTTTTCTATGGTACTGTGAGCTTGTTCGCGAGCAGACAGCTTTCGGCTTGCGTACAAAATGGGATGCTCATGCCCGTTCTAGTCTTCCTGACTCAAAACTAGACCTACCCCTTTTTCGCTTGCGTCACACTGCACAAGAAGCGGTTTCGAGTGGTCTGGGCTCGCCAGGACGGGCTTTACGGTGAGAGCTACCTTAAGCCTCAGCATCTGATCAACTGCCTCCCTTATCAATTTTTCATGGCGCGGTGAACATCTGTAAGCTTTACATCGCCTATTTTGCGACGTTGGGTTGTCAGCTTCTGGTGTAAGCTCAATATCATGAGTCGTCAGAGTGGTCCGACCGGGCACCTTCGTGAACACTTGTCTGTGCTCAGCTATCAAATTTGGTAAATCTTCAAGCTGGCATTTAGAGCAGCACTGTCTGCTGTCAAATTAAGGATTTCATCCACAGAAAAACAAGTCATGTCACGGGGAATGTCAGGAAGTACGGCTGCTACTTCTTCGGGTTGATTTAACACCAAGTTCACAACCTGCACACGCTCTACATAGGGCTTCATGAGGTTGTTGTGGTAGATACGTACTTCCTTCTTACGACCTGGCAGTTTAACAACGTAGGTTGTGTCTGAAAGTTTGTGTTGTATCGTCCCGGGGCCTTCCCAGTGTACCTCCAACTTGTTAGCTTTAGAAGTACGCAACATGAGCACCTTTTGCCCTTCGTGAAACTGGCGCACACTGCTGTTTTTGTCGTAGCGCTTTTTTGCTTTTGTCCGAGCTTCAAGCATATTAGCTTCCACCTGAGCCTGCGTGTCGTACAGGCGCTGCAGTAGGTTGCAAACGTACTTGACCACAGTCGGATCGCTACCCTTCTCTTCCCAGTTTTCACGAACTAGCCTAAGCGGGGAGCGCAGCGCCCTCCCGTACACGAGCTCTGCTGGGCTAAAACCTGTCGATTCATGTGCCACCGGACGTAAGGGAAAGAGCATAGCTGGTAACGCAGTGTCCCATTCTTTTTTTAGCTCGTCACACAAAGCCCGCAATACCCGCTTCATTACAGAATGAACCCTCTCTACACTGTTGCTTTGCGGATGTTGAATAGAGCTGTGATGTATCTTGATACCGCACCTGTTCAGAAAGGTGGTTGTTAACTCACTTGTGAAGACACTGCCGAGATCCGAGTGTATTTCACTCGGAAAATCCACGCGGGAAAAGATCAAAAGGGGGGGCGTCTACTACTTCTGCCGATGTTGGACAACGCAGTGGCATTGCCTCAGGAAATTTAGTTGCAGGGCACACCATCGTCAAAAGATATTTATATCCCGACTTCGTCACCGGCAAGGGCCCCACAATGTCAACTACGACTCGAATAAACGGCTCAGTGATTATAGGAACTGCAGGAGCCTTGTGTTTCTCGTGTGGTCTCACGGTTCGCTGACAAACGTCACAACTACGAACAAACTCCTCCACATCTTTAAAACAGCCTGGCCAGTAATACTCGCTTAGCAGCCTTGCTTTTGTCTTTGTAATTCCGAGATGACCAGACCAGCCTGCCCGCAGGCAAAGTTCCAGTATGTTCTCGCGGTACTTTAGAGGGACCACGATTTCGTCAGCGATTGCGCCTTTCTTGCCCCGAAACTCGCGGTACAAAATGCCATTTCTTTCATAGAACGAACCACTGCCTGCGCCTTGCTTTGAGACGCTTTGGCGACATTTTGTCAAGGTTAAATCGGTTTTCTGTTCCTCGATCAACGTGGCTTTGTCGACGGAAGATAACGCCTGATAATCGCAGCTCGTGGGTGGAATGAAACACGGTGCCTGTTCGCCTTCCTCGCGGGCGGTTTCATGCGTGTCTGAGCTCGCGTCACCGCTATTATCTGATTTACCCCGTTTTTGATCCTCGGCACTGACAACGCGTGAGGACGGCTCTTGGTGAGCGGCAGTTTCTTTCGACATCGACCTCGTGACAACCATTACAGGGTTCATATCAAGTGTGACGCCTGCATTCAGCAATTCTTTTGCCGTTCTGTTTGATAGCAAATAGGGACACTGTGGCATTACGCTATCCGAGACAGCTACTTCGGTCTTAATTTCACAGAACGCCCCAATGTTACATTTGCTACTGGTAAGCTCAGAGTACCTTCTTCCAAGGCTTGCCTTAAGCACACATAATCGCCCGTGAAGTCAACAGAATTTACCAGAAAAGAGTGCACCACGTCATACGTTGCACCTGTGTCGCGCAATACTTTACATTCTCGGCCGTTAACTTCCATGTCATGTAGGTAAGGATCCAGCAAATCTTCGCCCTGCCCCATAACGAGCTGTATCGGCGATACTTTTGGAACGCGACACCCCGCAGCTACGTATCCTAGTTTCTGGCATTTAAAGCATACGATAGGCTTCCACGCCTCAAAAGATTGGTTTAAATGTGAATCCGAGGATTCCTGCTTTGTGGTAGTGTTTTCTTTCTTCTCAGATTTTCTAAATTCCTTCTATTCTGCTGTAGAGCCTCGTGCGCCTCGCACGTTTCTTTCTGCGTCAAGAGAACGGTGTTTTGCGCAGTAGTCATCTGGATACTCTGCTGCCTTGCGGGCCGTCCTCACATCTGGCTTATCGAGAATCCACCCCCTCAGTTTTTCAGGAAGTGTCGAACAAAATTGCTCTAGGCAGATTTCCTCAAACATTTTTGCCTTGTCATCGAACGCGTCAGCACCTTTTAGCCAATTTTCTTGGAAGCTTGCGAGCCTGTACGCGAACTCTGAGTAGCTTTCGTTCGGCTTCTTAACGGATTTCCTAGACTTAAGCCGGAAAGCTTCAGGCGACAACTTGTACTTTGCTAACAAGGCCCCTTTTACGTCCTCGTAACATTCCGCTTCTTCGGCACTTAACCTAGCTAGAATTTGTGCTGCTTCCGCCGGCAACAAACTCAGAAGTCTTTGAGGCCAGGACGTCAGATCAAAGCCCATTCTTGTGCAAGTGCGCTCAAAGTTTGTCAAAGAGCCCCAATTCACTACCAGTAACAAAGGGCTGAAGAAAACCTCTCATGCCATAACTGACGGCTCTCGGCTCTGCCTCAGTGGCCTGAGTCCGCTTTATCTGCTCCAATTGGCATTGTTTTAGTTCCTCCTCTCTTTCTCTCACTTTGCGTTTCCTCTGCACTTCATCAACTGCTTCAGCAATATCGTCGGCACTCGCCCCACAGGCTGAAATTTTGCCCACAATTTCAGGTTTCCGAATTGCTTTGCTAAGCTCCAAGCCGAGCTCATCTGCTACGGCCAACAAATCTACCTTTAGCAAGCTATTCAAATCCATGTTCACTACCGTAACTGTGACAAAAGTCCTCTCTAGCCTCCTTTCCCATTTCCCTGACTGGAAATTATAACACTCGGCCTACCAGAGTACAAAGCCAAAGCATCACCGACTGCTCCCGCAGAGCTCCCGGGGGTCCGCCATCGCGCCGCTGCCGCCAGCTGTTACGTTTGGCCGAGTTGGGCTCCAAGCCGAGAGAAGAAGACGCCGCGAGAAGGAATAACGTACTTTCTAATGCGGCATGCTTGCCGAAAGAAGGTCTACACTGTCAATTTTTATCAAAGGGAACACGCGAACGCGTGGCCCGCGCGCTCCGGCGGCTGCTTTCAGCGCCTTGATGCGTGAGCGGGAGCAACCACAGGCTCTTTTCGCGTCATCTAGTGCCGAGCAAAACAACCAGCCCTGGGTGATATGCAGCCGGCTGCAAGATTGCAACCCCCTCCCCTTTGAAGGCTATTACGCAACAGGCCGGGCCCGCGGCGTGTCGTCTACTGCTTGTAAACTACGCTTGGCACGCGAGCGCACTCGAAACGGGGAAGCTCTGCGGCTTGGCTTTCACGCGTTACGCTTCGGCTGATTTATTGATTTAGGCGACAGCGGTGCAGCCAGATGAAGTTTTCGTGGTGGTTCTATGCCGAGAAGGATGTCTGAAATTATTTACGTGCAGGGTTGCCGTTGGATAGACTTGAAAAGGAGCCAAAACTCAAGCAAAAAGTAGTCAAAGTAGCCATTCAATTTAACTTTTGTGCCAAATTTGTAGCCAAACAGAAAAAAAATGTTATATCTTGTATATAGTTGTTAGGAATAAATAGTAAATAATATGATTTTGAATAAGGAAAATCGAAGTGTAACGAGCACAATATTTCTTGCTTGCTTGGTCTGCAAGGCGCAGGTAAGTTGCGAATAAATTAATAAATTATTATACTTTCAGTGCGCCTGCATACAGTTTGTCTAGAATAGATAGAGTTCTTGTAAAAGTTATTTTGGGCCAACAACTCAACAGGAATGGTAAAAGTGGATGCTGTTTTTTCTTGAAGCCGTAAACCGAAATTGATACAAAGTTACAATAATACCAGTCCAGCTTCAAGAAGCAAAATTTGAGCGAAGATCAACAGCTCACAGTGGCGTAGCCAGGGGGGGGTGGGTAAAATTCCACCCAAAATGTTTCAATTTTGCATGTGTCAATGTGCACGCGCACATACAAATGCACGCACTAGATTACATACAGCATGATTAAATCCCCCTCCCCCCACCCCGGAAAAAGTTTTTGGCTACGCTACTGATAGTCCAGCTTCATTTTTTTGCGGATAACCCTTTGATCAGTCAAAGAATAAGCGCTAAAAATCGACGAGCACGCAGAAAAGAGAGCCGACAAAAGTCATTTGTCTGCTCTATTTTGTGTGTGCTCGTCGATATTTAGCGCTTATTCTTTTACTGACAATGAATAGCCAACTAGCCCAACAATCTGTTCTGCTAAAGTAGATATCTCTTTGATGCGCTGTGTTTCAGCATTAGATTCTGGCGTCATTATTGTGCTGTCTAGCCACGCGTTTCGAACATGCGCGCGTCCCTCCGTCTTTTAAGATGGAGGGACGAGCGCATGTAACATTCATTGGGTACCTCAGTGCGCACGAGCCCGCTTGCAGGGGAAGGACATGCGCATAGGCCGACACGACAGAAAAGCTTGCAAGTAGTGGTTATTCTTTAAACTTGCTCGCTGTTTTATCTTGAAGTAATACGGAGAAATGGCAAGCAAACGCGCCAAAGTGAAAGTTCAAAGTAGACAGAAAGTAGCCATGGCGCCAACCTAAATTTTTTGTCGCCAGACAGGGTCGGAAAGTAGCCAATTTGGCGCAAAGTAGCCACCAACGGCAACCCTCTTTCCGTGAACGGCCACTTCACGCTCTATTAAATTTTTCTTATAAAGGGGGTGAAGGGGGGCAGAGGTGATAAGTTTCGCCGTTGCTATTTTTCGGTAGCCCTCAGTTGCTCTCCTTTTTTGTTCTTTCAAGGCCAACCCATGACCTCGCCGATTACAGCCAGCGTTTTTTCTTTTCCTTTTTTCTAGTCCATTCGCCTATTTGTTACATGTGCAAGGTCATCTGCCTGCCTCTTGTTATATTATGCTAATAAACTGCATTGTTTCGGCTCAACGCCTTTTCGTTTTCGGTGACCTCTTAATTGTTAAAGTGGCGAGTTGGGCTTGTTGGTACATATTTACGTAACACTACAGCGCAAAAATACACGACGGACGAAAAACGAACACAAACGACGTGTCGTCGTCGTTTGTGTTCCTTTCGTCCGTCCTGTATTTTTGCGCTGTAGTGTCTCTTAAGTGTTTCAGTATCACATGGTACGCTTCAACTAAAACGAACGTGCAGAGAAGAGAAGTAATAATGTGTGTGGCACCGGTTTGCTACTGAGACAAGATATGCTATCTCTTTAATCGGGACATAGCGAGCCGCGCACACTTCACCGCCACCGTGCCCCCGCCGAATTGAGCGCGTCACGAATTGAAGAAAGCGACGCCTAGCGCAAAACGCTACATGTAATCACTGGTCCGCTGCAAGTGAATAAAAAAGATATGGCTGCGAGATTGAATGGACGCGCACACGCTCTTTCCACGTCAGATGGCGCGGCGATGCAGTTTTATCTGATTGCGGTCGTCGCTCGCGCGTCCCGACTTAATTTGTTGACGGGTGTACATTTCGACGGCCCCAGCGTCACCGCTCTTGACGACACTGGAGGCGACTATTCCGTCGTCAGTGGGCGTTTCGCCACGAAGAATTGAATAAAGTTAAGACTCCTTAGAAAGGCCCCGAAATCCTGACCACTGAGGCCATATAATAACTCCGGCTGGAGTCTGCACCGCAAGAGTCACCATCAATCGTCACACTTATCCTGCGAGCTTTGTGATCCTAAAAAATTGCTCCATGGGTGTGATACTTGGCATTGACTTCCTAGGTCACCACGGTGCCGTCATCGGTGCTGTTATCGACTGAGATCTCAGTCGATAACCTTATCCTCAGAAAAGTCTCAGTGTCACCGCAAGGGTGAAGCAATGAATGCGTTAGCAACAAATTGTAATGTTATACGAAGTGAGGCTGGCAGCGAACTATTTTGGATCCGATCTCACGCAACTCTACAAAACGCTGGTGTAAGAGGATACGGCCGCTCCAAGGACACCCATCGCACATTTTTATTCGCGTTGAAAGAGCAGCACCTAGAAGGGTATGCGAGGCGAGCCGCCCGCTAAGGGCTGCTGAGACAGCGAGATACCGCGCGCGCTACCGACGACCGCGCTCGTAAAATCAAGGGGGGGCAGTGGTTGCTCGAGGAACCCCCCTCCCCCCTCACGTCTTTTCACGCTCGTTAAATATGAGCGGGGCATTTCCTCTCTGCTTGAGCATTCTACGCCAGTCTAACAAGCCGGGAGATCTTATCGCATGCACTCTAAAAAATAATCGAGTAAAAAGGGTGTCTTTTTCCTACACAACTATAATCGTCATCTACCCCGCGTACTTTTCTGGCGTTATCACCGCCGTCCCGGCACTTCCCGGTCACGAACGCCGCACGCGTTATCGGCGTGACATAGCATTCTTGATAGGAATGCGCCGAGAGCCGGGTTTTCAAGAAAGGAAACGTGAGCAAGCCAGATGACGATTTTTGTTGTGTAGCAGAAATACTCCCAAAATACTCGACTTTTTCTTAGAGTGTGCGCCTCGGAGCGACGGAGATGTGCCGGCTCGTTTGATCTCCGCTTCAGCCGCGTTCGCCGCCCCCACTCGCGCGCTATTACGCTCGGGTAGAACATACGATGCACTGGGGGGCTCTTATCAATTTGGACTTTATACGCGACTGACGGCAACGGCAAGAACCCGTCGAGACAGTCCATATAAATTGCTATCTCAATAAAAAAGCGCTGCCGCCCCACACGACGCCAGGGAACCAGACCTTGATTGTGCTTCACAAACAGATCACTGTTCCGCCTCTCTCCAGGTCATCATTTACGTCGGCACCGGAGAACCCGCAGACTTAGGTCTCATTGAGGGCGAGAAGCACCTGTTGGTCAGTCGCGACATTTGCGTCGCAAGAGGAGTAGCCGAGTTTCGTGGAGGACAAGCAGAGGTAATGCTCTTAAATTTAAGCAACGAATACAAACACGTCAACAAAGGCACGACAGTCGCCTATATCGAAGAAATTGTGGAAGCCAGCAGTGCTTTCGCCCTCACAGATTTTACCGAAGTTTCTGCGACGACGCCAGGGCCAGAAACCACTTTTGACGTCAACCCGACTCTTCCCCAGCACAGGCAAGAACAGACCAAAGTCATTCGCCGACAATACCAGGGATGCTTCCGGTTGTCAAACAACGCATTATAACCGAAGACGATGCCCGTCCGCTATGTCAGAGCCCGTACCGAGTTTCAGCGAGAACGTGAGGCCGTTAAGAAACAAGTCGACGAACTGCTACGTGACTGCATCATCCAACCGGTTGTGCAAGACTCTGTGGGCGCCTCCCGTGGTATTAGCGAAAAAGTATGGGACCCTGCGTTTCTGCGTCGATTATCGTCGCCTGAACAAAGTCTCTCCCACGGATAGACGACGCCATAAATCAACTCCACAACGCGAAATCTGGCTACTGGCAAATCGAAGTCGATGAGAGAGACCGAGAAAAGACTGCATTTTAAAACACCAGACGGCCTGTTCCACTTCAAGACAGTAGCGTAGGCAGGGGGGGGGGGTGGCTGACCGGGCTACAGACCCCCCCCCCCCCCCGAAATTTTTTTGGCCGGCGCCCTGATGGCTGTGTCCATGCTGACACGCCTCGCCTATGAAAAAAGACGCGTATACTTCGACCGTACAAATAAACGTTTGAAAGAAGTACAAATGAACGCCAGAGCGTGCGTACGGGTCTTTTGACACTAAAACTCGATAGCAGGACCACAAAAAATCGAACCAGGCGGCACTTTTTTTTGGGGGGGGGGGGGGGGGGGGTGACGCATGCTTGTTGCTATCTTCTATTTTAGGGTCTTCGAAACACACGCACAAAATATTTCCTCCACTTTGACTCCAGCCACCCGACTTGCCATGACCTTTCCGTTGTCCGAATCCTCTTGAGAAGAGCAGAAGTTATTCGGCACTTCCCCGCGACTCGTACAAGCAAAACAAGGCATCCACCGCGCCCTCCACAGGTAAAGCAAATGTATGATCGTTACAATGTCTCAATTCGCTGCGCCGCCAGCGAGACAGTAGCCTGGTTCTTCAGAAGAGTAGCGCGTCATGTTTCCCACAACCAGCATCCACCATCTGCAGCTCCGTACTTTGACCTCGAGATCGGGCATCCCCAGAACAGCTAGTTGTCACGGACTGCCATTTTTGCGACCGGGCGTCACGCGCTTCCCCGCGCTGACCGGCGGGATCGCTTCATTATGAAAGGGTTCTCTTTTAAACCCGGGAAGTGCAGGAACGTTCTTCCGCCGACATTATATCCTTTGCACCTCTACCGGCGACGACTGCAGGGTTATTGAGGGTCGCGATGTACCCTGAACCAGGCATAGACAGCAAGGCTGCTGAGAGCCAAGGAAACGGGCCATTCCCACGGAGAAAGCTACAGGCGAGCCAACCGCATGTGATCGCCTGAATAGGTTCTCACTTTCGCTCACTTTAGAACCGTCCTCTCAATAAAAAGCGGCGTGGACAATGTGTTTTGAGGGTGCAGTTGGTAACAATGAAACGCGTATGAGTGGACTCATGTCGAGATCCCTATTTACCCACAAATGGAATCTGATGAAGGGTGAATCAAGCGTTGGATATCACCCTGCTAATCTAGTGGCTTGTCCAACATGGTGTAGAAGCAGATCAACAAGTATCCCTTTTATCTTTTAAAAGGTTTCAGGGGTGGCTCTGTAGTGGCTGGCCACCTAAACTTAGCCGTTCGTCTAGTTGAGACGCGTAATTAAGGTCTGCAACATAGGCATGGGAACTTCAATCTCAAGTTAGTTCAACCTGCCTGAGATCACCTTCAAGCACTAGCTCCAGGAAATCATCAGCATTGCAACTCCGCCGACATCACAGTCGTGCCAGAACTTTCTTGGGACTTTTCGCATCCGATCGTCGGGGATTCAATGCTTCCGGTCATCTCACGTAAGCCTTCATGTGTTTACACTTTCGAACTTTCACATCTTCAGCTACTGTTCACTCGATTCATGTCCGTGTTAACCTAGATGCCTCTGTGAATTCCATTGTTTGTTTATTCTTTGTTAATTGGAGGCTCATGCATTGGTGAGCCAAACAACTTGTGCTAAAGAATGCAGCAACAGAGGAGTGACCCTCGCCACCTAAACACAAAGCGCGGGTCTTAAAAGAGGCTCTCCTCTTCTGAAGGCGGTGCCGAAGAGAGGAACTGTCCCCTTGTAATTGGACAGCATTGTTATGAGGTGGTGTTCCTAACCAATGTAGTGTGGCCCTAACCTGGGAATCTAGGGAACGGCAGGTCAATAAAAAGGCCGGACCGTCGCTTAACAAATGTGTTCTGGAATTGACCATAACGGCAATAACGGCCAAGTGCCTCAAGGTCAGAAGCGGCTCTCCGACTTCTGGGGAAGCTCATCTTCGAAGCGCGCACACACCAGCGAGGACTTGAATGGTAAGCACTTTTCTTCATTTATCATTTTATGTGACCTCATGTCTTGTTTCGATGGAGTCAGGTTACAATGCGCCCGAGCTGAACTATGCGTGTCATATGTGAATTTTCTCATGTTTAAATGATCATTTCATGCAGTTTACAAAAAAGTCATTTTGTATAAGTGAAGTATCGATCCCTTCGTCAGGAAATGTATAACTTATGTCACATCTTGAATACAACATGCAAAAGGAATGCATTTTATTATAAGGCAAGAAGTTGGTCAAAAACGGTGGTAATAATACTCATATCCGGTATATATCTAACTGTTCAGAATCACAGTCGCAGACGAGTCCAGTGATGGGAACGGCCAAAAGTGTTTTGTATCAGGTTTTGTAGCAGGAAAAATGATGATTTGTAGCAGCTGCCCCCAGTTTTGTAGCAGGTTGCAAAAAATAAAAGACAGGTCAGATTGCATTGTAATGCTCTTACTATACAATAAAATGAAGTAGTAAATTCAGTGTGTACATGACTTCACTGAAGGCATGACTAATGCAACTTTTAATCAAAGGATCGCAAATGTACGAAGAATGATAGGAACAAATACAAAGATACACATAACACGCAGATACACAATAGATGAATATCACTTGCGTGAAACAGCACAAAGCTTTCTTCCTTTTTTTCTCAGCATGCAAGTGGGGCATACGCTCGGCCATCTTTTGTCGTGCTTGAGCATTCACTGCTTGCCCCGCTCTCAATGTCAGAGAAGTTCGTCAACTTCATGCCCCGCTGGATCAACAATTCAGCATTTTTAATCATCTGTTCTCCGCCTCAGCCACTTCCTTTTTTGGCTTGATCATTGGTAACTTGCACATACGATGAGCTTTGCTCTGCATCTATACGCATACACTTTGATGGTCGCTATTCATCTGCAAGCACTCTGCATACCATCTTGATGCACTGTTACAGCCTTGACGACGGCTGAATTGACTAGAAATGAGCACAGGTCACTGTCAGAAACCTCTTTGAATATTACATTAAGTGACGTATGCCATTTATGTTTGACAAAGAAAGATTTGACCTGTCGTGCAGGACTCTTGAGTTTTCGCTAAATCCACGCTCAACATCGTCATTGCCATGTGGAAGTGATAAAAGTGCCTTGAGTAGCATGGACAATAGCGGATATCTTGGCCCACCCTGACCATTCTCTTCATGGCGAAAACTTGATGCCAGTATTTGTCTAGTGCCACGTCAGAACCTGCAAGTAACTGGTTCAAGCTTAACACCCTCACTTCATCAAGAAGAAACTTCAGCAGGGTGAACCAGCTGGGGTGCACAAGATACCTCAAGGAGTCTCTTGAAGATTCTGCACTATGATTGCTCGGATGCCGGCACCTGACATGTTGGAGCATCTGATTTGCCTTCGAATACTTTGAACACGTAATGTAGAACGACCTCGCTCCTAGCCGGAACGCAGCTTTCTCTGCAGCAGTCCAGGTCTTCATAGCTTCTTCGGTGTCTTCCTACCTCTACATGTTTCCAGTTCCGAATGCACTCAATGTCATTGGATGTAAGCTGACTAGCCGACTTTGCGTGAAACACTGGTCCTTAAAAACCATCTCAAGATTTTTTTCTTTAAGCAGCATCACCATTTCATCATATTGTGAAGCAGGGGTTCGGTTCCCTGATACAATTTTAGGAACCTTGTGAGAAGTTCGTCAGCACTTTTCACAAACAGAGCCTTGGCAAAAAGTTTTTGTCATTCAGACTGCTCCTTAGCCTTTCGGCGATGTTGCCTCCAGCATGTTTTGAAGTCTTGGCGGAAAGGACACTCTTCAGGTCATGAATTTGCTCAAGCAGTCTGTCTACTGCTGGTACGAGTGACAGCCAGAGGTTGTTTACATCTCGTATAAATATGGCTTATTAAGCGGTGCATTGCCGCTAATAAACCATACTGCAATTAAGCGGTGCATTGCCAGGTCATCTCGGAGGCTATGCGTAGCAGCTTTCACAAAATGTACCAGGTTGAAGTAATTTTGCTCATTTGTAGCATGGATGTAGCAGCTTTAACGAAATGTAACAAGTTGGAGCAATTGTAGCAGCTTTCCCATCACTGCGAGTCTCCGCTCGACCTGGAAATCTACGGGGTGAGGAGACCATAATGTAGCGAATAGGTAGCCTTGGTTGAGGATGATGATGATATGTGTAGTTTAATGGCACAAGGGCCATGTGATGGCCAAAGAGCACCAAGACATGATAATGAATGTGAGCTATGGTTATGTTGAGTGGCTGTATAGGGGCCTAAAATTCCACGCGCGCTAAAGGCGGGCAAAACATATAAGTACTAAAATCATGAGTGATGTGAAATGTGTGTTGTAAGAATGAATGACAAGTAGTCACGGAAATACAAGTATGATGTATAATCTTAGCACCAATGCCTCGTCAACGCCCTTGTGTCCAAGGGCCGTGAGGCAGGTGCTTTCTCTAAAGTAGCTACCGCAGCATCAACCTCTGTCGAGAGGCCGTGCTACAGGTTACCTTGGAATATAACTGTTGTATATCAAGAACGCAGGATCAGAGGGTGGAAGAGAAACTTTATTGAGCTGCTCGTAGTTACAGAGCCTCGAGCAGACTGCCCCGATGGAGGCGGGGTCCTCGAGGAGGAGGAGGGCCGTTACGTCGCTCTCTGTTTACAATACACGGCGAGAGCGGCGTCCCGGGGAAACGTGACTATACATGTCTTTGGTTCACGGCGGCTGCACTAGTACATAATTCACAGCCGCGCACCGATGTAAACACGGAGAGACCATGTGGTCTCTCACTTCACACTCGCGTTGTTAAACACGCACACTTTGCCGTTGCTTATATGTGTGTGGCTTTTTGTGTTCCCAACATCTTCCCCCCCCCTAAGATTGAAGGTGTCGTAATGCAGACGTTCAGGAAAGCGTCTCGTGCGCGTACTACGCCTGAGAGCGATCCCGTTTCCACTGTCTGCGTTGGGAGGTGATTCCGAGGGCGCCGTGTCTGAACGCGACGGCGTCAAGGCTGGAGCTGACGGCGCCGTGCCGACCGTCTCCGCTTCGTTTCCATTATCCGTCTGTGGGCAGCTTATATCGTCCCCGTGAAATGGGATATCGCCTGGCGCGCTGCGGCTGCGCAAATGGTCCACGTGGCAGAATCTTACTTGCCCCGAAACAAACACTAGGTATGTCATTACTGACCTTCTGTTGACTATCTTTCCGGGAAACCACTTAACGGTTTCACCTCGAACGCTTCTTACGTAAACGAGATCCCCTTTTTCAAACTGTCTTGAGCGACCTCGGTGTTTGTCTGCGCTCTCCTTTATGTGAGTTATTCTTTCGTTCATTTTTCGTGCCAGGTCTGGTTTCAGCATTCAGAGCCGCGTGCGCAGTTTCCTTCTCAAGAACAATTCAGCTGGCGTCTGCCCTGTGAATGTGTGTGGAGTAGTTCTGTACCCAAACACGAAGTTATCTACTTGTTGTTGTAGTGTTGTTTGCTGGTTTTTTCTTTTGGTCACTCACTCCCTGCAGCAGAAGCGACTTCTTCAGCGTTTGTACTGCTCTTTCTGCCGCCCCATTTGATTGTGGGTGGTAAGGAGGAGTTAGCGTGTGTTTCACACCGTTTGCTTTTAAAAAGTCCTGAAATTCTTGGGCTCTGAACTGAGGGCCTTGTCTGTAACAATTTCGTGTGGTAATCCATATGCAGCAAACATAGATCTCACTACTTCAATTGTCTTTTGCGCTGTTGTGGAGTTCATGATTTTTACCTCTAGCCACTTCGAATGGGAGTCCACGGCCAGGAGAAATGATTTGCCATTTTTCTCCGCAAAATCTAAGTGTACTCTCTCCCACGCATTCTCACACCATCTCCATGGTTGCAATGGAGTGGGCTGACCGAACTACGCAACACTCTGACAAATATCACACTTTCTAGTGATTGCCTCAATACTGCGATCAATAGCAGGCCACCAGACCATTGATCTAGCGATTGCCTTCTTCTTAGTGACACCGATGTGCTGTTCGTGCAGCAATCCAAGAACGTCACTTTGAAGTGAAGCGGGAATCACAACTCTGTTATTCCACACTAAACAACCCATGTGTACGCTCATTTCTAACTTCCTTACAAAGTACGGCTTTAGCTCGTCAGAAACTTTGTTTGGCCAACCGCTCCATGTGAATTCCCGTACAACGCGGAGGACTTCATCTCTGGCTGTCTCTAGCTCAACTTCTTTAACTGTGACAGGAAGGTCTTGTATAGGCGCAAAATAGAAAATGCTTTCAGACTCTTCAGTAGTTTCCGGCAGGGGGAGCCTCGACAAACCATCAGCGTTGCCAATCGTACGTCCTGCCTTGTACGTGACCTCGTAACGGTACTTTGACAGTATGTGTAACCAACGGTGCACTCGCGCAGCAGCCACAGAGCTTGCTGGACGCTTAGGGTCAAAAAGAGCAGTAAGTGGCTGGTGATCTGTGAAAATTTCGAACTTGCGACCATACAAGTACTTGTGAAATTTCTTGATTCCAAAAATATGGCAAGTCCCTCTTTCTCCATTTGCGCGTAATTGCGCTCAGTTGGGGTCATTGATCGAGATGCAAAGGCAACAGGTTTTTCATGACCATCCACCACATGAGACAGCACTGCCCCTAAGCCGTATGCAGACGCATCACATGTCAGACGCAAATCTTTTCTAACATCATAAATCTCCAATAGCTGGTTATTACACACCAATTCTTTGCACTCTTTGAAACACTTGTCACACTGACTTGACCATTTCCATGCACTTTCTTTACGGAGCAAGTTGTGTAATGGCTCAAGTAGAGTTGCCAGATTTGGCATGAATTTCGCATAGAAGTTAACGAGGCCAAGAAATGCTTTGAGCTGTGTAACATCCTTTGGCTGTGGAGCATGCATGATAGCTTCCACCTTGTCTGGTGCTAAGTGCAACCCATTCTTGTCAATTACATGTCCCAGATAGCGCACTTTGCTTTGAAAGAACGAGCATTTTTCTGCATTAACGCGGATTCCATGATCCTGTAGCTTCTTAAGCACTCTTTCGGTTCTTTCGTAGCACTCTTGCTTATCTTTTCCTGAAATAAGTACGTCATCTATGTAGCATGCAGTGCCAGGTATTCCTCGTAAAATCTGGTCCATTACTGCTTGGAACATCGCCGGAGCGCTTGCTACTCCGTACGGCAGTCTTTTAAATCTAAAAAAGACCCAAATGAGTGTTCACTGTCAATAGTTCTTGGGCACGTTCATCAAGTTGAAGTTGCAGGTAAGCCTTAGAGAGATCTTGAACTGTGAAATTTGTGCCTCCTACTACAGATGCAAAGATGTCCTCCGGTAAAGGCAGTGGGTACTGATCCACTTCTATGCGCGGATTTGCAGTAATTCTGTAGTCCCCACATATCCTAACAGAATTGTCTTTCTTTGGCACTATCACAAGAGGGGTCGCCCATTCACTGTGCTTGACTCGGTATACGATGTCAGCTCTCTCAAGGTCATGCAATTCTTTTTTCAACTTGCTCCAACACGGCGTATGGAACTGGTCTAGCCGTACAAAAAAGGGGTGACACATTCTCTTTCAGAACAATGCTCCCACTGAAGCCCTTGATTGTACCGTATCCTTTTGCAAACACTTCATGGTACTTTTTCAAAAGAGAATTTTCTGTCTGAATGTTGTACGACTTCTGACCAATCTAACTGTATTTTCGACAACCAGTTACGCCGAAAAAGTGTTGGCATCCTCAAGCCCGATTCATGCTTGACTATTACAAGCGGCAGCTCATGACGCTGTGTGCCATAGCTCACATCAACTTGCGCGGAACCCTTCACATTTACAGGTGTTCCGTTGTATGTGACCAAGCGCACATCAGTTGCGGACCACTCAGCATCGGGAAAACATTTTTCGAATTCGCTTTCCGCCATTAGAGACACTGCTGATCCTGTATCAAGTTCCATTGGAACCTCTTTGCCATTTATGCGTAGCTTTACTACTACAGGAGATGTTTGACCATCTCTCTGGTTATGCCCTATTGCCAACAGTTTCGCTTCTGTTGTGCTTTGGTCAATGCAATGCATTTGTTTAGTTCGACACATTTTAGCAACATGGCCCTTTTTCGAACATTTGAAACATTGACTCTGCAAAAACGGACATGCCCTAGCAAAATGCTCATCACCACACCTGAAACATTTTCCTTGTCCCTCGCGAGAAAGTCCTTCTTTCCGCGGCTTCCCAGGTTTCCAGGTGGCAGTCCCATTTGCGGTCGCTGTTTTGCTTTTGCTCGTTGGCTTCCTTTTGGCGGCGGCTTGTTCTGCCAGTTGACGTCCGCAGGAGCTGGGAGAATTTCTTTGGTGTCGTTCTTTGCGGTTTCCATGGCGGTGGCGATGTTTAGAACTCGTTCCCATCTCGCCTCCTTGTTCGGTAATGACAGCAGACGGCATCGGATGTCCTCGCTGCGAAGACCCGAGATTAGCCGATCTCGAAGACTTTCTTCAAGGAAGCTGCCGAACTCGCAGGTAGCCGCTAGCTTCTTGAGCTCGACGACAAATTCTTCAATTGTTTCACTTTGGCCTTGATCCCTGCGATGGAATCTGTACCGTTCCGTGACTATGGATCTCCGTGGTGCACAGTGCTCACGCAGCACTTTCGTGATATCAGCATACTTGGAATCAGCAGGACTCTAAGGCAGCAGAAGGCTTCGTAGTGTCACGTAGGCTTTCTCACCTAGGACTGTTAAGAACACTTGCGCCTTCTTCAGCTCGTTGATGTTGTCAGCGCTTGCAAAGACCTCGAATCTTTCGATGTAGACTTCGATGCTTCCAGTGTCGGGACTGAACTCAGCAAGCCTTCCAACTGGCGTCGTAACCACGCTGCGATCTCCTGATGCTGCTGTTCGGTCTGCCGATGTAGCCATGATTGCTCAGTCCAGTTTCACCACAACAAGATGTCGTTAACACTTGTCTTGTGATTCCATCAGAGATACCATCTGAGATCCCATCCTCGTCGCCAAAACTGTTGTATATCAAGAACGCAGGATCAGAGGGTGGAAGAGAAACTTTATTGAGGTGCTCGTAGTTGCAGAGCCTCGAGCAGACTGCCCCGATGGAGGCGGGGTCCTCGAGGAGGAGGAGGGCCGTTACGTCGCTCTCTGTTTACAATACACGGCCAGATCGGCGTCCCGGGGAAACGTGACTATACATGTCTTTGGTTCACGGCGGCTGCACTAGTACATAATTCACGGCCGCGCACCGATGTAAACACGGAGAGGCCATGTGGTCTCTCACTTCACACTCGCGTTGTTAAACACGCACACTTTGCCGTTGCTTATATGTGTGTGGCTTTTTGTGTTCCCAACAATAACGCGAAAAGTACGTATGTAATTTAAAAACGCGAACAACGAGTGGTATTTAAAAAGCGGTTCCCTGCCTAAGAACATCAATGTATGCAGTGCAACATGCTCTCTGTAGGCTAATGGGAAGTGCTTTTTTGGGATGGCCTCTAATTCATTGCGTTGTATGAATACGTGCAGCACGGTAAGTGGCTCGCCACACTTGTCGCACATAGGTGGATCACCACTGGACAGAAGGTGTGTGTGTGTGCTGTATGTGTGACCTATCCTAAGTCTGCGGAGTGTGACTTCTGTACGCCGCGACCTTGATACCGGTGGCCAATTACCAAGCTTCGGCTTAACAACATGTAATTTATTTTGAGTTTGTCGATCCCAAGAGCGCTGCCAGTAAGCTCTAAGCGTTTTCCTTAGAAGGGGCTTGAGGTCCATTACTGGAACTGCCATGGATGTGTTGGCAGCGTCTGTACGGACAGATGAAGCAAGTTGGTCAGCCAGTACATTGCCCTCTATATCGCGGTGGCCTGGCACCCAGCACACCACGGCGTGCTGCTTGGATGCATAAATTTTACACAAGATGGAGTAGAGCTTCGCAAGAACAGGGTTTTTGTGAATTCTAGACGTTTTTATACATTCACACCGCTTAAAGAATCTGTGTATATAACAGTTTTAAGTATTTTTGATTCCTTGATGTGCTTAGTGGCTGACAATATCGCATGAGCTTCTGCCGTAAATATGCTTGTTTGAGGATGCAGCAAGCCGGCATCCGAAAAGGACGGACCAACCGCTGCGTATGAGACGCCAGAATGAGACTTTGACGCATCAGTATAAAATTCGGAGAATGGATACTTGTGCTGTAGTTGTAAAAAGTGCATACGGATATGTGCAACCGGGGCGTGCTTTGTGACTTCTGCAAAGGAAAGGTCACAGTCTATAAGCTGCCACTGCTACGGTGGGAGCTGTATAGGAGGGACCATCAGGCTGTTTTCGAGCAGCGGGACATCCATTTCCTTCGCCAAACCTCTCACACGCAGTGAGTAGGGCCCTCGCACTACAGGACGATTTTCAGAGGCGACTACTGAATAAGTCATTTATGGTACAGTATGCGGGGTGTTCGTCATTTGCATACACTTTGAGAAAATACATGAAAGATGCGTATGATCTCTGTAAATGAAGCGACCACTCGTCTGATTCGACATAGAGGCTTTCCACAGGGCTTGTTCTGAAGGCACCTGTAGAGATACGAATAGCTAGATTATGGACGGGGTCAAGCATCTTCAGAGCGCTTGGCGTCGCGGACTGATATACTATGGCCCCATGGTCTAGACGTGTGCGTATAAGGCTTCTGTATAGATAAATCAGACACTTTTTGTCGCTACCCCACGTTGTGTGTGACAGCACCTTTAGAACGTTCATTGTTTTCATGCACTTGTCTTTAAGATATTTAATATGTGGCACGAAGGTCAGTTTCGTGTCTAAGATGACGCCTAGGAATGTGTGTTCCGTTTTGATGGATAGCCGGTGACCATGCAGCTAAATTTCGGGATCGGGGTACAGGCCACTCTTTCTAGAAAGTACGACGCAAGTGCTTTTTTTGTAGATTAAGGCAGAACCCATTCTCCTCTGCCCATTTGGCCACCTTGTTCAAACCAAGCTGTACTTGCCGCTCACACATTGGAAGACTGCATGATTTAAAACCTATCTGTAGGTCATCGACATATGTAGAATGCTGCGTGGGATGCACAGACGCAAAGAATTCATTTTTAGGATAAAGAGCGTACAACTCAGCACATCACCCTGAGGCACTCCCGTTTCCTGAACAAACGATCTTGATAACACGTTCCCCACTCGGACACGAAAATGCGATTGGACAAGTAACTTTCTATAATAGCCAGCATCCTGCCTCGTATACCCAAATGTGACAAGTCTCTCAGTATCCCAAACCGCCAGGTTGTGTCGTATGCCTTTTCCATGTCAAGGAATACCGAGAGAAAAAATTGCCTATGGACAAATGCGTCGCGAATTTGTGCCTCAATCCGTAACAAATGGTCTGTTGTGGACCTACCCTCTCGAAACCCACACTGGTAGGGGTCAAGCAGTCTGTTTGATTCCAGGAAGTGTATCAAGCGACAGTTAATCATTTTTTCAAATACTTTACAAGGGCAACTTGTTAATGCTATCGGTCTGTAGCTTGAAACACTCGATGGATCCTTTCCCTGTTTTAGAAACAGAATTATAATAGCCTCCTTCCAAGCAGAGGGAATCTCCCGAGAGGACCATATAGCGTTGTAAAGCGAAAGGAGGGTTTTTTGTGTTTCATGTGGTAGGTGTTTCAACATGTCGTATATTATGCGACCAGAACCAGGGGCAGATTTGGTGCAGCAGTTTAGTGCCCCCTGCAGTTGTGCTAAACGGAAAGGTTGGTTGTATGCCTCGTTTTTTGAACATTTGCGTTCTAACTTCTGCTTTTCTATTCGTGATTTGTATCTTTGGAAGGTTTCAGAGTAGTGTGAGGGACTTGATATGTATTCAAAATTCGCGCCGAGGAAGTTAGCTTGATCTTCTAAGCTTTCACCCTGGTATCTACTAGTGGTACTGAATACGTTTGCTGACCGTTCAGCTTCTTCACTCTATTCCATACTTTTACCTCATCTGTGTACGAGTTTATACTTGATATAAACTTCGTCCAACTCTCTCGTCTAGCTTGTCGGCGTGTTTTCCGTGCCTGGGATTTGACGTGCTTGAAGTTTTCCATGTTTTCGGCCGTCTGAGAATCGCGAAGCAATCCCCACACTTTCTTCTGCTTCTTGCGCGCACTCCTGCATGCATCATTCCACCAGGGAACCCGTCGCTTGGATCCCATGCCGCTCGTTTGAGGAATATATTTTGAGGCGGCATCATAGGAAAGCTGTAAAATATTTTACGGCATCTTCAATGCTTAGCGTGGACATGTCAGCCCACGTCACGTGAGACAGTTTTCGATACCGTTCCCAGTCAGCTGAGTCTACCTTCCACCGAGAAGCCTGAGGCGGATGCTCATTTTGACTTTGTGCACTCAGAATTATAAGGAAATGGTCGCTTCCCTAAGGGTTTTTAAAAACAGTCCATTTAAAGTACGTTAAAAGCGACGGTGATGAAATGATAAGATCTAACGCGGAGTATGTTTTTGTTTGCGAGGCTAAAATATGTGTGTTCCTTCGTATTCAACAGACATAACTTAGACGAGAAAAGAAGCTGCTCAATAAGCCGCCCTGGAGCGTCACAGCGTGAATCGCCCCACAGGACATTGTGTGCATTAAAATCACCAAGAATTAAAAAGGGCTCAGGGAGCTCATTTACCAGCGATTCTAATTCGCGTTTGTGGAGCCGATAGTGTGGCGATATGTGTAAGGGGCATATTGTAACAAGTTTATTTAAAAGTACAGCACGAACGGCCACTGCTTCAAGAGCCGTTTGGAGTGGCAAATGCTGGACTGCTATATTTTTATCGACAATAATGGTTACACCACCAGATGATGTAGCAGCATCCAAGCGATCTTTGTGGTAAATAATGTGTTGTCGGAGGAAGTCTGTGCACCTTGGACTTAAGTGCGTATCTTGCACACACAACACTTTCGCTTGAAACTTTCTGAGAAGTTCTTGGACATCATCGAGGTTGTGCTGTAAGCCTCTGACGTTCCACTCAATAATAGTATACCTGTGCTGTGTGTGTGTGTGTTTGTCAGAGAGGAGGTTGACTAGTTTACAGAGCCTTTTCAGGCCCTGTAATTGGACTTTTCTTTTTCTTGGAGTGGTCGAGGGAGGCTCGCCGCTCCTTAGGCGCTGCCTGCGCCGTTTGACTAGGTGTAGTGTCCATACCTTCAGATGAAGGGTTAGACACTCGCTCTAACGAGCGATCGGTACGCCGTTTAGCCTTCGCCTCGAGAGACGAGGGCTTAGACCTCACCATGCCGGATGCCGACGAGACATCCTTGGTCTCTACAGTGCCCTGGCTGCTGCCAGAAGTTGCAGAGGCCTCTGGTGCGGCCGCTTTCATACAAGGCAGGGCAGCCTTGGCTGCTCCCACCATGGGGGCAGGTGGCGTTTGCTTCGGCACGCTGCGCGTGGTCCGGGCAACCGCAAAAGGCCGTTGTGGTGCCGCCCCCTGTTGCACCACTTCGGCGAAAGATCGCATGTTTGGAAATGTCAAAGAAATGCGTTGTCGTGCCTCACGGAATGTTATGTTTTCTTTTACTTTTATAGTTCAGGCTGGCCAATCTCTGGAGTACGCTGAGTGAGGATCATCGCAGTTCGTACAAAATACTTCATCACTGCAGTCATCTGCAGAGTGACCCGTTTTCCCGCACCTTGCACAGGTAAGCTGCCCGCGGTAGCTCTGGGACGCATGTCCAAGCCTTTGACATTTAAAACAACGTCGTGGGTTTGGAATAAATGGTCTGACAGGGAGCTTGACTGTCACAAATGAGCACGTGAACCGCCCTCAAAAGCGCGTCACAACAGATGGCGCCAGGCGATCACGCGCCGCGATTCAAGGCGCCAGCAATGGTCGCTTCTCCAAAGCGTACACCACCTCGCCTCCTCTATAAACAACGCACGCCGTGAAAGCGAACACCACGCAACATCGAGAGAATTCGAGAAGCCAACGTGGCTGCCACCGGCGCGCGTCCGTCTACGCAGTAGAACTGTAGTAGAACCTACTAGAAGGATCTAGTCCGTTACCTGGCTTTCGCTGTGCTGCGCCCACGTGAGTGGTGTGGAACGTTCGCGCACTCGAGCGCAGCCTGATATAAGCGGGTGACGACGGAGAGTCAGGGGGTCGGTGAAGAGCGGCAAGAAGAGTGATGTAACGGGCCAACGACGGAGGGGAACAACAACCAGCGCTGGAGTCTCCGTGTTTCCTAGAAGAGAAACATTCGGACGCATTTGAAGACTTGGTGGACCGGACATCTTCGGTGAATATTTTAGGACGATAAGTGTTCTAAAGATTTTGTAAAGTATAATATTGTATTTGCAGCGCGATTGGTTTGTTTGTTCCTGTTGTCCTAATCATATTTCAAGTTATATAGTGAACCGACTTGCCGAGTGTGCATGAATGTACATGTGTATGTAATTATTGTATTACCTTAATTAAGAATATATTCTGTTGTGTTGTCAACTCTTGGCTCTCACTCGGTCTTTGGACCACAACCGGCGTTTGCTGGCGCACTAACAGGACCTACCCTCAATTGTCCGAGCTTTCGTGGTGCGTTTCGGGGGGCCGATACGTCAGCCCTTGGAATCTGCCCGGCGATTGCCTTCCCATCTACGGGAGTAGTGACATTGACATATCCGGTTTCAAGTGTGTCGGGTAGGGTAGTGGAGCTAAATGTAAGTATTAGGTGCTTCGTCAAAATTTCTGTGTTTTCTCGTTTGATTTTAATGCGTTGCACATGGATTACATTTTGGTCCCTCCATCCATCGAGAAGTTCTTCAGTCAGTTCCTTGAGGTCATCATCCGAGACTACGCCCTTAAC
Organism: Rhipicephalus appendiculatus; assembly: GCA_030522465.1. NCBI lineage: Eukaryota > Metazoa > Arthropoda > Arachnida > Ixodida > Ixodidae > Rhipicephalus > Rhipicephalus appendiculatus. The sequence goes on from JALIZH010022483.1 coordinate 49,572, forward strand.
GGTATTCATGATTCGATGAGCGCTAACCGAGACTGGGTTGTCACCAAATGCCACTAGGTGCGCGAGTTTGTCATACTGGTCTTTATCTTTAATTCAAGGAACAAGTCGCCACTAGCCAGCTTTGTTGCTTTATAACCAATTCCAATGGTTTGCCTCAGACACTTTGCCACAAGAAATGGAGAGATTGCTCGAGCTTTTGTGGATGGTTGTTCGCAGTGGATAATAGGAATTTCGGAAAAGTTTCTGTGTTTTTCGTCGAGAGCAGGAAGGTAGCATCGGTGCGTACCCTTTTTGGGGTACGATCAGTTAGAAAAAGGTTCGGCGATCCCATAAGAAAAGTGTATTATCAGCAGCCATGCCAGCCGCCCACCACGGAGCCCAACAAGGGGACGCTACGAGACCCGAAGGAAACGCAGATGCCAGCTGTACATGTCTGCTATAACCCAATACGGTGTAGCCAAGGTTGGGTACCCACACAAGGTTAACCCTTGCCGCCAGGAAAAAGTGAAGTTACTGGAAGAGAGGAGAGGACAGGAAAGAAAAAAAGGGAGAGAAAGGCGAAGTTATGGGCAGAAAGAGATGGGAAAAGGCGACTGCCGATTTCCCCTGGGTGGGTCAGCCCAGGGGTGCCGTCTACGTGAAGCCGGGGCGAAAGGGGTGTGTTGCCTCTCCCGGGGGGCCTTAAAGGTCCAAACATCCGGCGTCGGCTCAACCCCCAGGATCCCCTTTTCCCCGGACACGGCTCAGCCACGCACGGCGAGGCGTGAGAGGGGGTAGAAACCCCCCCGTTAGCTCGGGTCCGTGGTGTCGCCACACACCAAACGCCTGCTCGCGCAGACGCCCCTGCGGGGCCTTGGGTGAGAAGACCAACTCCAGAATATATGTGAAACGTCTTTAGGCTTACCGGTGCACTACGTAGGGAAGGGTCTTTCACAGTTTATCAGTAAAGCCACATCATACATAAAGAGTTTTAGAAAAAATATTTAGTTCAGGCATTTACAAGCTCTGTTCGCCAAGTAGCTGTCCACTGCAAGAGTGTGTGCGACCTTTCACGCCGCGACTATTCTTAACGCGTTTCACGTCGATGAGGGCACATCGCTGCACATTATTTTAAACTGATCACGTGAGTAGCGTGTAACGCTTGCACTGTTACGCTTGCACTGTTGTAACGCTTGCACTGTTAGGAAAGGAATGTGTTATTGAACTAGACTTTTTTTCTCTTCAACGCTTATTTGCCATTCGTGGAAGGTTTTTGTGCGTGAAAGTTTCGTTCTTTTGAGGATCAGTCAGGCTTGACAAATTATTGTCGGAGATACGCCACAGACGACACGCCTTCTGATGTGCACCAGCGTTTCCTAACTCCAATCACATCGAGAATTCGCTCATAAACTGCTCAGAGCATGCTCAACCGCCGTCTTTGCACTCCCACGTTTTATTAGTTTGCATTTTCATATGACATATAACGGTCAATATCGCAATCACTTGATCTACCTTATTCAGGAACGCCTCCTAGAACTGATGGGACGCCTCCTAGAACTGAAGAAATTACCAGCACCATATAGATACACGACGGCACACGCCTTCAAGAAGACCAAGCGGTTGCTCAAGGTGTACTCATATTATTTACCAGGTATGTCAAACTGAACAGAGAATATTGAAACTATTTTACAACATGGAAGAAATCAGTACAGTAATCTGGAAATTGGGCTTTACCAAAGTGCGAGCAAAATTGAAGATGTTGTCAAGTACCAGCTCCTCGTATCCCCCTGGCGTCCCGGTAGAACCTACCAGTTCTACTGACTCAATGACTCAAAACAGAAGCGGAAGTTTCAGCTGGCGTGGCTCGACAAATAGCCATGGCTGAGCTATTCCGCGGTGTGTGAGGGTACATTTTGCCGTGTTTGTGTAATATCTTGCCGCCCTGAAGTTGGCAAAGGCCATCATACTTCCGCTGGAGCACTCGTGTCCAGACCTTGCCAAAACTGGAAGCAAGCTCTCGAAATATTTGATGCTCACCAGAAGACTAGTTACCATCGGGAAAGCCATCTGGCTGCTGATTTATTCATAAAAACATTCTCTAGTGGTGCGCGCACTGTGCTTGGGCAGATCAACAGCGGTAGTGTTGCAGATAAATGAAAACAGAAAGCGAATGGTCCCTATAGTCGACACCATAATTTTTTGTGGAAGACAAGGCCTGTCTCTTCGTGGCCGCAATGACAGCGGACCATTAGATCTCGGCAGAGTCCCATCAGAGAATGAAGGAAACTTCAGAGCATTGCTACGTTTGCGGAGTGGCTGTGGTGACAGCTGCCTTAAGGAACACATTGAAAACTGCTCCGGCAATGCCTCATACTTATGTCCGACAGTTCAGAATGAGATCATCGAAATCTACCGCACTCTCATAAGAGAGAACCTCGTTGCAAGAATTAACAATGCAGGTTGCTTTTCTGTCCTCGCCGATAAGACAACAGATGTTGCTTGGATTGAAGAGCTTACAATATGTGCCCGCTACTTGGACAAAGAAAGCAGCCAATTGAAGAAGTGTTTTTGGGTTTCGTTGATGTACATGACCAAAGCGGCCGCAACCTTGCAGCGGAAATCATAAATTTTCTGATGAGCACTGGGATCGACATGAGCAACCTTCGCGGGCAGGGTTACGATGGCGCGAGTTCGATGGCTGGAAAAACGAACGGTGTGCAAGCTGCAGTTCGCGAGAAGTATCCGAATGCGCAGTACACGCACTGTGCCAGCCACAGTTTAAACCTAGTGCTTTGCGCTGCCTGTTCTGTCGCTGACATTACAAACTGCTTCGGCACAATAAAGGAGACCGCGAAATTTTTTCGAAAGTCCGCAAGCCGATCAAGCGCGCTGAGTGAAACAATCGCTGAAATGCGTTCCGAGTCTAGGCGCAAGCGGCTTCTCGCCTTGTGCGAGACCCGCTGGTTTCAGAAACATGACGCGCGTCTTTCTTTTGTTTGCCTGTTTGACACCGTTTTTTCAGCGCTTACTGAAATTAAATCAACGGGGAGCCCCGAGAACGTAGCCCAGGCAAACAACCTGCTCTGTGCTCTGCTGTCACCATTATTCATTGTAAGCCTCCATGTCGCAGAGCACGTGCTCGCAGTGACTGTGCTTTTATCGAAAAAGCTTCAGGCAAAGAACGCGGACATGTGCTCGGCCATTGAGCACATGGATGTTGTGCAACGCACTTTTGAGAATTATAGAACGAACTCCGAAGCGTTCTTTGGGAATGTATTCTCCAAGGCTCAGGGATGTGGAGACCCGCACAACGTAGAGATAGCTAAGCCACGGACAAGCAGCAGACAGCAACACCGCGGAAATGCTGCTGCAGAAAGTGCAGAATATTTCCGCAAATCCGTGTACATACCATTCATTAATTTTATACGGTAGTGTTCCTCAGGACCTCAATAAAGTTCTGTGTCTGTCTGTCTGTCTGTCTCAGCTAGATCACCGTTTTGAGAGGTATAGGTCGATAATTGAAAGCTTTCGTGTATTGATCCCGGCATCAATTTCACCATCACATGATGTCCGCCTCAAGCAAGCAAAGGAACTAATGCTTGTGTTCGCTAAGGATCTGGATGAGATTGCATTTGAGCTCTGGTGGACAAAGTGGGAGGCAACAGCACCAAACCTGCGCCCCAGCACCGGGCTAGATTCCCTTCTTCACTGCGACAGCACTTTCTACCCCATCATTCATAAGTTGCTGCAAATATTGGTAACAGTCCCTCTAACCACCGCCACAGCAGAAATATTGTTCTCCAGTTCAAGTAGCCTAAAAACCTACCTGTGCTCTACAATGTCCGAAGAGCGGCTGGTCGGTCTAGCGCTCCTCTACTCTCACAGGGATGTCACCATTAGCCACAATGATGTTATCGATCGCTTCGCGAAGACTCCCCGTCGTTTGGGCTTTGTTCTTTAGGATATCATTGGTGCTAGCTCGCTTACTCTCGAATCATGACTTAAACGAAACGATCTTTCATGCTTAATCCAATTTCTAATTGTAGGATCTTGTGTTCAGATGTATGTTGTGCTGATTGTAAATCTTTGTGTTGGCATGTTCCGTCAGCTTTACTTTATATTACGCATTTTAGATGTTGTGCTGTTATACGAGTGTCTGTTTATCAGAAGTTGTCGTTACCTCTAAGAAAAAGCCTCACATTTGCTTACGCAAAACCTTTCAATGACATCATTTGCTGTTAGTTTCTTTTACACATATTTTGTGTTTTTTTCGTCAGGAATAACATATATTTTCCTCCGCTCCATGCTTGACTAGCGGTTTGAATTGCCAAGTGTCATGTCTTTTCCCCTCAGTTCTCTGTGTTAATGAACAGCTTTTGTACCCAGTGTATCTACGTGTATCGTGTTTTTCATAGCACATAACTCCATATTGTATTTCCACTTTCATTTATTTTCTGCAGCTAATTTGTTATCATTACTGCCTCCCCTTACCAACTTAGCTGCAAGGCCCTTAAAAACGTCATGAATGCTT
>JALIZH010022484.1:0-18682 GCA_030522465.1 Rhipicephalus appendiculatus
TGTTTCCTGTGGCAGACTCTTAGATAAAATCAAATTGCGGTCTCACACGACTTGCTTGCAACCAGAAGGAATATCGGGATTTCCTTACACTTCCCTCTCAAAACTAGCGCACATGGCCCGTGCAGGATTAAGATAGAAGCTAAGGGGCCCTGTGCCCTAAAAATTGAGGGACCATGCTGGGCCGGAAAATGTTTGCCGACCGTACTTACTGTATACGCGTTGGTACCGAGAATGGATGGTCAAGGGCCGCCATATGCAGTGCAGAATAATTCCCTGGCCCGAAACTCTACGACTTGATCGCTTGGGATTCTCAAACGCTACGAAATCATAGCTCCAAGTGGGCTTAAAGTGGCAAGTGTGCTTAAAGCAGCCTCCCAGAATACACTGAAGGCACCCAGGTTTTCCGCAAAAGCAGCATTGCGGAGAGCATTGTGTGAAGGGTGTGAGGGGAGAACCGCTTGGGTTTGGAGATACCTTGACCTGTAGAGCGCAGAATAACCTCTGCTGTTACAACACTCAGTATGGAAACACGGACGCAAAATGGAGTCAACAATACAGGAGCGCCGGCGTACGTGTTGTCTCGGCTTTTCTTGTGTCCGTGTTTGAACGCCCAGTCTTGTTAACATGACTACTTAACTAGCGAAGCTCTCCAATTCTAACCTCCCATGCCCACAAGGTAGTAAATCTTGTGCGGGATCGTATGCGGCAGGGTATATTCAGCAGGTGGACCCTGTGGACCCTTGAAATAAGACACTTTCTTGCTAAAATTTCACCTTCAACATGTTTTATACAGAGGCGAAGAGAAAAATTACACACTGTGTATAGCGACTCACTGAACGATCCAAAATCTATATGACTAGCTCATGTCAGTCATGAGCTCCATTCAAGTCTTGCGAGCTTTATTCACACTTTTGTTGGAAGGGTTGCACCAGACAAGGAGCGATGCACCGAGGAGGTTCGACTACTGGGAGTTGGCTGAAGTTTCTTCGGGTCCTGCGCAGGGGTGTCAAAAGCTGGAAGACCAAACAGCTCGGGCTTGAACTCAAGCAGCGAGGTGATGCAAGTCGTGGCCTGACGCCGGTGCTCTTCGTCGATGCGAGGATCGGGAACCATGACGACCTGCATTCCGGCAGCCAGGGCAGCCTTCACGCCGTTCACCGCGTCTTCGAACACGAGTACCTGCAAGAACATGGTGTGCCGCTTCGTAATACACGTTTCGTGCTCTTCAATGTCTGTTGAACAAAGCCGAATCACGCAGTTGGGTGGCCAGGGAATAAAGTTACCAGTTTTAAATGTCCTGGCACAATTTTTTCCGAGATCATGACACACATATATATACATATATATACACATATATAAAGTGAAATGATAAAGCAAAAGCTGCAGACATACTTTCATACACAGCTTGAACAAAACAAAAAAAACGAAGGAAAAAAAAGACAGTGTAATTGTACAATGATCACGTTGGACACCTTGCGAATGTTTGACACAATGATATAAAAGAAAAATATACCAAACGCCCGATTAGCCGTGTTCAATACAATTATAAAGAAGAATTTCCTTAAACCTATTTTTTGAAGTTTTCCTATTTAGGTCAACAACGTGTTCCAGTTTATTGAGGAGACTCGGTATCTGATACTCAATATTTTGCTGACCGTAGTTGGTTCTAGTTTTTGGTTTTCTTATACTATGTGTGCGGAGACAGTACTCAACACATCGAGAAGAATCGTACGAGGAGTATAGCTCATTATTTTGAATATACAATAGTAACTTAAAATAATATATTTGGTTGGCTTGTAATATTAAGTATTTAGAGAATAGTGGTCGTGTAGTAAGACCTTGCAGGGGACCATAATAACCCTCGAATAGTCGTAGTATCTTCTTCTGTAATGTGAGTAATGATTTATAGTTTTGTGCTGTCGTTGTACCCCAACACAAGATATAATAACTTAGCCGGGAATAGAACAGTGTAGAACAATAGAACAATGCTTTCTTGAGCCAGAATGGTAATAATGGAATTAGTTTGTAAAGACATCCAACGCTTCTACTCAAATCTGCTACTAATTTATTTACGTGTTCATTTCAAGGAAAGGTCTTCCTGGAACCACACACCCAAGCATTTTTGTACCTTGACTCGTTCTAACGTCTGGCCCTCAAAAGAAACACTTAGACTTACGTTTCGTGGCTTATTGATAGGCGCAAACAACATATATTTAGTTTTACTTGCGTTGAGCCGCAACTTGTTAATTTTAAGCCAGCTAGACAACTTATTTAAATACGCGTTTACACTCCCTTCAAGCTCAGAAATTGAGGGACCAACAAAAAAAAATATTGGTATCATCCGCATACATAATTAACTTAGGATAATCCGGAATGCCACATAAATCATTTACATAAACTATAAACAATAGGGGACCAAGTATGGATCCTTGTGGGACACCCTTGTTTACTTTGGCACGCGAGGATGTCTCTTGATTAATATCAACGTATTGATAACGGTCTGTTAAGTAATTTTGGAGTAATCTATTAGCAACGCCACGAACAGCGTAGTTTTTAAGTTTATCTAAAAGAACACTATGACTTACGGTGTCGAATGCTTTGCGGAAATCAACAAATAGTCCAAATGTATATAGCTTTTTTTCAAAATTGAATAGTATCTCGTTCTTTACACTAAGTAACGCTAGCTCGGTAGATTTACATTTCTGAAAGCCAAATTGCGCGTCACTTATGACATTGTACTTAGCAAAAAATTTTTGTAATCTGATATTAATAGCACTTTCAAAAACTTTTGACAGAATCGGTAGCACGGATATCGGTCTGTAATTTGCAATTTCTTGGTCATTACCACCCTTGAAAACTGGGCACACTCGAGCTATTTTTAATTGATCAGGGAAGACGCCAGTAACAAGAGTTGAATTAATAATATGTGTGAGCACAGGTGATATAACATCAGCGACGTACTTTATTGGTATAGGTTTAATGTCATCATATCCCGCTGCAGAATTGTTTTTAATCTTAGCTATTAATTCTTCGGTTTCACGACATGAGATAGGGTGCAGAACTATGGAGTTAGATAAGCAGCGATCATTCATCACCAATTGCAGATCCTCGTCAAAACCCCCGTCATCATTATCACAACTTTTTATGAAGTAGTCATTCATTGCCGTTGCCACTTCTCGGTAGCCAAGGCCACTAGAGTTTGCCATAACCCTAGGAACATGGCGTTGTTTGTTACGACCAGAAAGATTTCTGACCTCATTCCAAATTTTGCTTGAATTGTCACTTATTCTACTAAATAAATTCTCATAATACCTGAATTTAGCGTGCCTTATTTCACCATTAGTTGGTTTCTGTATTTTTTTAACTCATTCAGTAATATGATATCTCGTGTCTTTATAAATGCATGGTACATGTTGTTTTTCTTTGTAATTTTTTTTAAATAACACATTAGTTATCCATGGTTTTCTAATTTTCTGGTGTTTAGCATTCTTGACAGACACCGGGAAAGCATCATCATAACATTTTATGAGTTTATTAATGAAAAGTTTGTATGCCAAGTTAGCATCCCTTTCCTCTAACACGTGACTCCAGTCTGTTGCGATAGCACGATGCCGTAATATTTCAAGCGTTGTAGCATTTATCTGACAAGACCGAACTTTTTTATTGCTTTCGCGAGCGTTATTGGCAGAAGGAATGGTGCAAAAAGATCGGAAGATGACCGCTTATATCCACTGCTAGCAATCCTGCAACGCCAGGTGGCGAGTACATGTTCGTCAAACATATGTCAAGAAGTGTTGCAGTCTGTGCAGGAAGTCGGGTTGCTTTCGAAATTACGTTATTGCAGGCAAATGAATTTGCTAACGCTGTTAACTGCCGTGATGTTGCATCTTGGGGACAGCATATTGATGTTCACATCGCCCATTACCCCAAATGGAAAGCCAGTGGGGCACAAGTATTCCAAAACATCTTCTATAAATTTAAGAAACTTAGCTTTACAACCTGATGGTGGCCTGTAAACAACCACAGCAAATGCTTTTTCTAATCGAATCATAAGGCACTCGACAACGTCATTAATAATGGAAAATTGGGAGATAACTTTATGCTTTATTGATTGTTTAACGTAAATTGCGACTCCACCACCTCTGCCAACAGGACGCACAAGGCCATTGTAAGTGCAGTTTTCAAAATATGGTGGATCTTCGCCAACAGAAAGCCAGGTTTCAGAAAGCAGCAGCAGGTCAAAGCTAAACGTGAGGGAACTAAATATATTAAGTATCTTATTGGTCTTGTTGCGTATGCTACGTGTGTTCAAGTGAAAAACCTTTATGCGCCTGCGCGCACCTGCCAGCAGACTATTCACAGAATTGCAGTCATGATAATCATCAACAGGCATTGCTATTTCAGCTGCCATCTTCTGATTTGAACAACTATCGGCCTATACAGAAAGAAAAAAATGTTCACTATGCGGCAGTTCCGCCCCCATCTGCGACCATCTTGGCGACGTCATCAGCACTTCGTATTTTCAGAACAGGCGAGGTCTCATTTCTACGAGCAAAGATCTTGCCCCCCGATGTCCAGACAAATTTCCACCGCATTTCCTTCTTTCTTTGAATAGCTGAACCCAGAAGCTGTTTCCCGTGTTTCGTGAGGTGCTCATTGACATATACGGCAGAGGACGTTTGGCTGCCCAGGCCTTTGCTGTCAATTCTGACTTTCTTAGACTTGCTTAGCATAGCAAACTTCTTTGTGCTGCGCACAAAACGGACTACTATGTTACTTTGGTCGTGACGAGCAGTCGGAACTCTGTGACAGATATCGACGTCATCTGCCGTTATTTCCTCTTGGATAATTCCACAGATTTTCTTGACCGCATCTAGGGGTTCAACATCTGATGGAACACCTTTAATCTCCAGATTGTTTGAGCGCTGATAAGCTTCGACCTCTTCTATTCTGCGATGTAGTCTGTCATATTCAGCTCTAAGCTCTTGGTTTTCCTTTATTACCGCCTGAATAGTTTCACCGAGGTCTTTCACATCCTTCAAAGCATCTTTTATATCTCGAAGTTCCTTTCTTAGTTCTCGTCGTAGGTCGTCGATTGCTTTACGAGTATCGCGTACATCCTTCGACATGGTTAGTCAATATAAATGCGTACACTTGCAAAGCATAAGAGGCATACGAACAGCACGTCCGGCAGCAGTGCACAAATCGATTAATGCTTAACGGCTATAGAATACAACAGGCGATTTTTCACCTGAAAGAGGCGTAGTTTTAGTATGTGGTGCCAAAGTGCACTGCTGCCGGACTGTGAGCGACGACTTTCTTGCGGCGTCTTTTTTGTAGAAGTGGTGAACCGCTGCCCCCCTGGTGATGCGCTGCTTTCGTCGTCGACCCAAGAAACACGCCCCCGAAACGCCTTGTCCAAGGTGTCAGGCTGCATTAGCGATGCATCGGCCGCAAGCGTATCTGAAAGAGGCGTAGTTTTAGTATGTGGTGCCAAAGTGCACTGCTGACGGACTGTGAGCGACGACTTGCTTGCGGCGTCTTTTTGTAGCAGTGGTGAACCGCTGCCCCCCTGGTGATGCGCTGCTTTCGTCGTCGACCAAAGAAACACGCCCCCGAAACGCCTTGTCCAAGGTGTCAGGCTGCATTAGCGATGCATCGGCCGCAAGCGTATCTGAAAGAGGCGTAGTTTTAGTATGTGGTGCCAAAGTGCACTGCTGCCGGACTGTGAGCGACGACTTTCTTGCGGCGTCTTTTTGTAGCAGTGGTGAACCGCTGCCCCCTGGTGATGCGCTGCTTTCGTTGTCGACCAAAGAAACACACCCCCCGAAACGCCTTGTCCAAGGTGTCAGGCTGCGTTAGCGATGCATCGGCCGCAAGCGTATCTGAAAGAGGCGTAGTTTTAGTATGTGGTGCCAAAGTGCACTGCTGCCGGACTGTGAGCGACCACTTTCTTGCGGCGTCTTTTTGTAGAAGTGGTGAACCGCTGCCCCCTGGTGATGCGCTGCTTTCGTCGTCGACCAAAGAAACACGCCCCCGAAACGCCTTGTCCAAGGTGTCAGGCTGCGTTAGCGATGCATCGGCCGCAAGCGTATCTGAAAGAGGCGTAGTTTTAGTATGTGGTGCCAAAGTGCACTGCTGCCGGACTGTGAGCGACGACTTTCTTGCGGCGTCTTTTTGTAGCAGTGGTGAACCGCTGCCCCCTGGTGATGCGCTGCTTTCGTCGTCGACCAAAGAAACACGCCCCCCGAAACGCCTTGTCCAAGGTGTCAGGCTGCGTTAGCGATGCATCGGCCGCAAGCGTATCTGAAAGAGGCGTAGTTTTAGTATGTGGTGCCAAAGTGCACTGCTGCCGGACTGTGAGCGACGACTTTCTTGCGGCGTCTTTTTGTAGCAGTGGTGAACCGCTGCCCCCCTGGTGATGCGCTGCTTTCGTCGTCGACCAAAAGAAACACGTCCCCGAAACGCCTTGTCCAAGGTGTCAGGCTGCATTAGCGATGCATCGGCCGCGAGCGTATCTGAAAGAGGCGTAGTTTTAGTATGTGGTGCCAAAGTGCAGTGCTGCCGGACTGTGAGCGACGACTTTCTTGCGGCGTCTTTTTGTAGCAGTGGTGAACCGCTGCCCCCTGGTGATGCGCTGCTTTCGTCGTCGACCAAAGAAACACGTCCCCCGAAACGCCTTGTCCAAGGTGTCAGGCTGCATTAGCGATGCATCGGCCGCGAGCGTATCTGAAAGAGGCGTAGTTTTAGTATGTGGTGCCAAAGTGCACTGCTGCCGGACTGTGAGCGACGACTTTCTTGCGGCGTCTTTTTGTAGCAGTGGTGAACCGCTGCCCCCTGGTGATGCGCTGCTTTCGTCGTCGACCAAAGAAACACGTCCCCGAAACGCCTTGTCCAAGGTGTCAGGCTGCATTAGCGATGCATCGGCCGCGAGCGTATCTGAAAGAGGCGTAGTTTTAGTATGTGGTGCCAAAGTGCACTGCTGCCGGACTGTGAGCGACGACTTTCTTGCGGCGTCTTTTTGTAGCAGTGGTGAACCGCTGCCCCCTGGTGATGCGCTGCTTTCGTCGTCGACCAAAGAAACACGTCCCCGAAACGCCTTGTCCAAGGTGTCAGGCTGCATTAGCGATGCATCGGCCGCGAGCGTATCTGAAAGAGGCGTAGTTTTAGTATGTGGTGCCAAAGTGCACTGCTGCCGGACTGTGAGCGACGACTTTCTTGCGGCGTCTTTTTGTAGCAGTGGTGAACCGCTGCCCCCCTGGTGATGCGCTGCTTTCGTCGTCGACCAAAGAAACACGTCCCCGAAACGCCTTGTCCAAGGTGTCAGGCTGCATTAGCGATGCATCGGCCGCGAGCGTATCTGAAAGAGGCGTAGTTGTAGTATGTGGTGCCAAAGTGCACTGCTGCCGAACTGTGAGCGACGACTTTCTTGCGGCGTCTTTTTGTAGCAGTGGTGAACCGCTGCCCCCTGGTGATGCGCTGCTTTCGTCGTCGACCAAAGAAACACGTCCCCGAAACGCCTTGTCCAAGGTGTCAGGCTGCATTAGCGATGCATCGGCCGCGAGCGTATCTGAAAGAGGCGTAGTTTTAGTATGTGGTGCCAAAGTGCACTGCTGCCGGACTGTGAGCGACGACTTTCTTGCGGCGTCTTTTTGTAGCAGTGGTGAACCGCTGCCCCCCTGGTGATGCGCTGCTTTCGTCGTCGACCAAAGAAACACGTCCCCGAAACGCCTTGTCCAAGGTGTCAGGCTGCATTAGCGATGCATCGGCCGCGAGCGTATCTGAAAGAGGCGTAGTTTTAGTATGTGGTGCCAAAGTGCACTGCTGCCGGACTGTGAGCGACGACTTTCTTGCGGCGTCTTTTTGTAGCAGTGGTGAACCGCTGCCCCCCTGGTGATGCGCTGCTTTCGTCGTCGACCAAAGAAACACGCCCCGAAACGCCTTGTCCAAGGTGTCAGGCTGCGTTAGCGATGCATCGGCCGCAAGCGTATCTGAAAGAGGCGTAGTTTTAGTATGTGGTGCCAAAGTGCACTGCTGCCGGACTGTGAGCTCCTCACAACCATCCATCTTCTCTGTTTTGCCCTTCTTTCAGATTATCTAAAAGTTACAGAGTGCGTAAAAATTCAGTGCTTCCAATGACACGTTCTGTAGATAGGAGTTTCACCGACAGGCGACATTTAGAGTTCATCCTCTCTTGAATTGTATCCCTTGTTGTAGACAGCGGCTGCTGTCTTGTCGATTATGCATCTTTGTAAGTGGAAAATTATTAAGGATGACTGCCACAAACGGCAACGTGGGTAAGGTGGTGTGCAAGTGGGTTTGTTCACTGTTCATGAGTCTACTATATATAAACGTTCTCTAGCCGTAAGAAATACTTTAGAAGCTGAAAGCCGCATGAAATCTTCCTTATATACACGCTTCCTTATATTTATTGAAGCGATACACTTTTCACGGGTTATGTTTCTACCAAATGTACACGTTTCTGTTACCTTCTCCGATGGTGGTTTCCCGTCGAACTTGGACGCAGTGACGAGGAATATATCTGGGTGTGGTTTGCCGTGCTTAACTTCGGGGTTCTCACCCGCGCAGACCACGTGATGGAACAAAGCCAGCACTTCGCGGTGGTGCGTCATCTTCAGGTCGAACAAGGGCGGCGCGGAACCGGTCGCAATGGCCATGGGGATGCCATGCGCGTGCAGGTGGCGCACCAGCCTTTCGGCACCTGCAAATCACGGGTAAGGTGCTGTATAGACTATTTTCCGTAAGACATCTGGGCGCCGCCATCATAGGCTGTTAAGCCGTTGTTTCCTTGTTTTTGTACATCGTGACGTGAATTAATAAGGCCATGAAACATCGTGTGCACCAACCCAACCGTTTTCATGCGTATGCGTCTACCGTAACACTGTTCATTTAGTTCAAGATACAAAACACAAAGGTGAACAGCCCAATATGGCGGCCCTCAAACTCATCCGTAAAATAGTCTATATTTGCCATTTTCCAAACTACTTTCGTCCTTCTTATGCTCAGGACGCCCCTCAGGGGAAAATGCGCATCGCACACACTAGCAACGTAAGACTTGAGTGCGTACGTAGGACATCCTAGTAAGCGGTGTCGCGAAAGGAAGGAGTGGTGTACATGTTCGGGCATCTTTTATGCCACAATGTGTACAGTACTTTCCATCCCATCTTTACTTTCTATTCGCGGGAGGTACAGGCGTGAGCAAAAGTGTGCAGACCACGGGATCGCGTGGCCGAATGCATCGACGCGCCATCTAGCGACGTGACGCCTGCTGCAGTGCGCATGCGCATCCCGTCGTAACAATTGGCCTTTCATGCCACTCTTTCTGACGCGGTTACGGCACTCGTAGCCAAAGCGACAACTGGGTATCGCTTTATTTGCTCCGTAGAATCTGTGCCGTTTTTTTAAGCAGCGGCTGCGACGGGGCCGGTTCAAGCGCCGGGCTCGCGTCGTTTTTTACACCAGTTGATTAGCCGAACTAAGCATAGCTAGCATCGCATAACCTGATGAAGCCAAGCACACAAGATTAAGTTTTCTCAGCCCAGGTTGCCTTTATCGCGTTAAGCCAAGTTAAACTTAAATGAGCCTAGTTAAGTCAGAGTGAGTATAGCCAAAACTAATTAAACGTAGTTTAGCACGGTATCACCTAATAAAGTCAGGTTTAAATAGGTTTCATTAAGCCTAATCCATCTTGCTGTTTTCATTTAAGCGAAGTTAAGCTTAGATGAGCCCAGATGAATCGAGGTAATTATAGCCAAATCTAATTAAGCATACTTGATAACGCTATGTCCTAATTTAGCCGAGAGAAATTAGCCTAAATAAGGCAAACTTAACCCCGGCCAATTAATCCAAGTCGATTTCCCCATGAGCCCAGAGAAGCCAAGCCCAGGAAGATATTAATTACTCCTTATCTACTCCAAGCAATTACGCTCATTTACGTCTAATTAGTGTTTGTTAAGGCGAATACTAATTATACCTGATTAATTAGCATCGGATCCAACAAAACACACCCTAGGGACTGGAGTTTCACGTGCCATAATTACGCTAATTATGCATAACTAAGTCAACTAGGCAGCGCCAAGGTAAGCACAGATAAATCTAATTAAGCATGGTGAATCATGGTATCATCAAATTAATCTGATCATAGTTAGGTCTAATTAAGCAATATATCATTCAACCCGATTAAAGTAATTGAAGTCGAATTCCCATGAGCTGCGAGAATACCAATTCCCAGAAGCTCAGGAAGATGGTAATTGCTCCTGACCGAGTCTAGTCTCATTAAGCTAAAGTACATCTAATTAGTGTTAACACTAATTATAATTATTAGTGATTAACGTGTGTGACATCGAAGCCCACGCGAGGTACTCGAGTTTGATGTCGCAGAATTATCCTAATTACGCCTAGTTACGCCTAATTCAGACATGTGTTGCTGCATAGGACTTGGCTTCATCAGGTTATGCGATGCTAGCTATGCTTAGCTCGGCTAATCAACTGTTGTTAAAAACGACGCAAGCCCGGCGCTTGAATCGGCCCCGTCGCAGCCGCTACGTAAAAGAACGGCACAGATTCCATGGAGCAAATAAAGCGACACCCAGTTGTCGCTTTGGCTACGAGCGCCGTAACCGCGTCAGAAAGAGTGGCATGAAAGGCCAATTGTTACGACGGGATGCGCATGCGCACTGCAGCAGGCGTCACGTCGCTAGATGGCGCGTCGATGCATTCGGCCACGCGATCCCGTGGTCTGCACACTTTTGCTCACGCCTGTACATACTACGTGCCAACTGTCGTGCCGCAACTTGGTCCATTCGTGCTCACCGGGCATAAACTGGGCGCTGGGGGCCGTCTCCTTGTATATGCGATCCAAAGCCACCATGAACTCGTCCGGTTTCAGGGGCAGACCCAGGGCCTCGACGATCGTGTGCGCCGCGTCGGCCTCGGTGCATCCCAGCACCCGCTTCTTGAGTTCCCACGTGAACTTCTTGGAGTAGCGCGCGGCCACGGTCTCCGCAGCAGCGGAGTACAACTTCTCCGTGTCTTGAGATGGTGCCAGGAGTGGCGCGTGAATGTACAAGAAAGACGACAGCGTTGGTTAACCAGCATGCTTATTGTTGACAATTCTTCACACTCTGACAGCACTATAGCCTCTCAAAGTCATCAAACAAATACTTAAGTAGCGAGAAAAAAATTGCACCATCTCCCACTAAAGGGAATCATGTGGGAATGTGAAGCAGCGCTGGTGTTCACTTGTGTTACCTTTTGTTGTTTCCATTTGTATGTTTCCGTGTATGCTTGATTTCTTTGTGGAGTTGTTTATCAGCGGTGCTGCTTACGCTGCTTGCGCTGCTGTCACAGCTTACGTTACCGATGCCGCTAGAACTGGCGCCAACGTTGACATCCATAGCGCCATTGCGAAGGAGAGTGCAACGGAGCGAGCGCGCGTCGCATTATATACGAGCGCACAGCTGCGCCAGACAGAGAGAAACGGGAGAGGAGAAACGAAGCGGAGGCAGCGCTCACGCCACCTCCTCCACCCCACCTCCTCCCACCTCCTCACGCTCACACGAGGAGAGGGTCCTCCCGCCGCCTCGCGCTCACGCGAGGAGATGGGGGAGAGTTGGCGCATGCGCAGTAAGGGTAGTCAGGCCGCGCACCACCGGATTCAGCTCGGCTCTAACTGCTTCGCATCTAATAAGCACTCATAAGAGCATGAGGTCAGCACACGTATCGCACTGCCAAGTGCACGTACACATTGAGGTCTCGTGCTCTGTAGCTTCAGCTCACGGGTGCGTGCACAACACTGAGAATAAACTGCATACGAGAATAGCGACGCGCTCTCGAACACACACACACGCCCACACACACGTGCAAAGACACGCACGCACGCGCGTGACCCGTTACTAAGTCTAGCCTCTTCCGATAACTCTTCTTACTGGGGTAACCGACGCGATGTCATCCTGGCGACAAACCGCGCGACACGGACTTTGATATTGCTCAGTGGCATAAATCCAGAAAAAATCACAAAGGGGGGGCACACATCTTGCCATGGCGGCGATTTTGTTTATATATATGTTTTATTTTTGCTTATAGAAAAATTAAAAGCATCTCTTGAAATAAAATTGAAAAAGCCGTCAGATCCCATGCACTGTGGGAATCGATGTAATTCGAAGCAGCCAGTAACGGCGGAAATCATGGTTTACATAATTTGCATGTCATGTTTGAAATGTTAGGACCTGTCATTTATGTTTGTCATACAGTCGCGTCGTGCAAAACCTGCATGTCATGTTAACATGTTAGGACCTGTCATTTATGTTCGTCATACAGTCACGTCGCGCAATACCTGCATGTCATGTTAACAAGTTAGGACCTGTCATTTATGTTCGTCATACAGTCACGTCGCGCAATACCAATTTTGGTGTATATCAAGCTAGCGAACTGGACGCAAGCGCACCATGAGCGTGGCATGTAAATGGCATTGTAGATGCCATCCATGCCAAGATTTTCATGTTACCACCTGACACTTATGTTCGTTATACAGTCACGTCCCGCAATACCACTTTTGGTGTATATCAAGCTAGCGAAACGGCCGCGAGCGCGCCATGAGCGTGGAATGCAAGTCATGTCGCACATGACGTGTCATGATTTCCATATTACCACTTGTCATTTATGTTCGTCATACAGTCATGTCACTCAGTACCAAATTTGGTGTATATCAAGCAAACGAAACGGCCGCGAGCGCGCCATGAGCGTTGCATCCAAGTCATGTCGCACATGTCATATCATGATTTCCCTATTACCACTTGTCATTTATGTTCGTCATACAGTCACGTTACTGAATACCAAATTTGCTGTATGTCACGCTAACGAAACGGCCGCGAGCGCGCCATGAGCGTGGCATGCAAGTCATGTCGCACATGTCATATCATGATTTCCCTATTACCACTAGTCATTTATGTTCGTCATACAGTCACGTCATTCAATACCAAATTTGGTGTATATCGCGCTAACGAAATGGCCGCGAGCATGCCATGAACGCGACATGCAAGTCATGTCGCACATGACAAGTCATGATTTCCATATTACCACTTGTCATTTATGTTTGTCATACAGTCGTGTCACTCAATACCAAATTTGGTGAATATCAAGCTAACGAAACGCCCACGAGCGTGTCATGAGCGAGGCATGCAAGTCATGTCGCACATGACAAGTCATGATTTGTATATGACCACTTGGCATTTATGTTCGTCATACAGTCACGTCACGCAATACCAAATTTGGTGTATATCAAGCTAGCGAAATGGTCGTCAGCGCACCATGAGCGTGGCATGTAAATCATGTTGTTCATGGCATGCACGTCATTATTTGCATATTACCACCTGTGATTTATGTTGGTCACGCAGAAATGTGTCATCGTACCAATTTTTGGATATATCAAGTTAAGAAAAAGGCCTCAGGAGGACTTCGGCCATGGCATGTAAATCATACTTTTCATGACAAGTTATTCATGGTTTTCATGATATGACCAGCCAGTTATGTTTGAAGTAAAAATTGTAGCGCAAAGCAAAACACGGACAGACAAAGAGCACGGGACTGGCGCTACTCTTTGTCTGTCCGTGTTTTGCTTTGTGCTACAATTTTTACTTCAGAAGTCATGAACCAACTAGCCCAAGAAAACGTTTTGCTCAGTTATGTTTGCCATACAGTCATGTTATACCATACCAAGTTTGCTATAAATACCATTAACGATACAGCCAGGAGAGCACAACGTCGTAGGCGTCTAGATAGATAGATAGATAGATAGATAGATAGATAGATAGATAGATAGATAGATAGATAGATAGATAGATAGATAGATAGATAGATAGATAGATAGATAGATAGATAGATAGATAGATAGATAGATAGATAGATAGATAGATAGATAGATAGATAGATAGATAGATAGATAGATAGATAGATAGATAGATAGATAGATAGATAGATAGATAGATAGATAGATAGATAGATAGATAGATAGATAGATAGATAGATAGATAGATAGATAGATAGATAGATAGATAGATAGATAGATAGATAGATAGATAGATAGATAGATAGATAGATAGATAGATAGATAGATAGATAGATAGATAGATAGATAGATAGATAGATAGATAGATACGGTCAAAGTCACCGAAGTTCGCTCAGAAATGCTTCGCATTTAAAACGAACTTTGATTCCCAACTCGCGTAATTGCATTGTTCTATTGAGTCTTCTCTGAAACCGATCAAACGGCAGTGCGATTTCGGTAATCTCGCACAACTGAGGGCTGTGAACACCGGTGCTCGCTAAAAGAAAAGCAGGCATTAAAAAATGTTGAACTTGTATGCGTAACACTCAAGCCTTTAAGATATATGATGTTTGAATGATAAATTTCAAGGGGGGTGTCACTTCGAAAGGGTGTCCCCCCCAGCCTGAGCACAGGGGGGGGGGGGGGGCTGACCATCCCATGATTTACGCTAGTGATATTGCTAATAACATTTCCCATTAGTATTAAAGCCTACGTAATAGGTGTGATCCCGCCTTACCTAAAAGGAGGCCATCCAAGTCGAAAATGACATAAGACACTGGCTTGAACTTAGACGCTGTTGCTTGTGCCTTTGTGCCAGTGATGCTTTCCGAACGGCTCGGGCCTGCGCCTGAAACACAGATACAGAGACTTTATTACACTATAGTTAATGCCCGTACATGGAATTAACAATAACAAAAGAAACTCTGCAGAACAAAAAGTTTCAAAGTTCTAAAAAACTTCATGCTAATAGTTCACACAAGTGAAGTGCAGGCACAGTGCTGGTAGAAGGTAAATTACGCAGAGAAGTAAAAGAGCCGTAGCGTTATACCAAAGCAATTGTGCTACGCGTGTTCAGTTTCTATATAGCCTACGTGTTTTGGACATGAAAGCGTTCTGCTGGATGTGCGCCTTGAAAAAAGCTGTTAAGGGACTCTCCTTAACAGCTTTTTTACCTCTCCTGCCTTCAAGGTAGTAGATCATGTGCGGGGTGGTGTCCGGGAGTGTATCTTCAGCCGGTGGACCATGGAAATAAAACACTTCCTAGCTAAAAGTCACCCTAGACGTGTCTTATACAGGGATGAAGAGAAAATTTACGCTATGTACAGCGACTCATGCAGCGATCTATATCGCTAGATAATGTCAATAATGAACTCAGTTTAACTGTTTTGACTTTTATGCACACTTTTGTTGGAAGGGTTGTACCAGACAAGGAGCGATGCACCGATGAGGGTCGACTGGAAGTTGGCTCAAGTTTCTTCGGGTCCTCTGCAGGGCTGTCAAAAGCCGGAAGACCAAAAAGCTCGGGCTTGAACTCAAGCAGCGAGGTGATCCAAGCCGTGGCCTGACGCCGGTGCTCTTCGTCGATGCGAGGATCGGGAACCATGACCACCTGCATTCCGGCAGCCAGGGCAGCCTTCACGCCGTTCACCGCGTCCTCTAACACGAGTACCTGTAAGTACAAGGTGTGCCGCTTCGTAATACGCGTTTCGTGTTCTTCAACGTCTGTTGAACAAAGCCGAATCACGCAGTAGGGCGGCGAGGGAATAAAGTTAGCAGTTTTAAATGTTTTGGCACAATTTTTTTCCGAGATCATGACCTGGGATTAGCCATGTGTGATATGTCTTGCCAAAAATTAGCTCAGGTGACAGAGGTAATAGGTCGCATTAGATCTTTGCTTCAAAAAAAATCAGTTTTTGCTATATCATTCACTTTTTAACTCTCGTTTAAACTATTGTCAATTGGTATGAGGTTGTCCTCTCGTCCTCCAAACAAAGGAGGAGGAGAGCCAAACGGCGAAAGTGGGAAGTGGGGGAGTGGACGTGAATGGACCAAGTTATCCCCCCACCCCCTCCCACACTTTCGCAGTTGCCCTTTTCTCCTTTGTTTGAATTGGAGGAGAGGGTACGAAGCATACACACACAAGCGCTAAGGAAATCAGTTGCGGCCTTGAAAAAGACAAGTCCACATCGAAACGCCGGCTCCAGCACCCACCCCCTGTTCACGAATTTCTCCTCACAAGCTTCCATCTTCTCCGTCTTGCCTTTCTTTCACGTTATCTAACAGTGCGTAAAAATTCAGTATTTCGAATGACACGTACTGTAGATAAGAGTTTCACCTACAGGCGCGAGATTTAAAAGTTCATCCTCTCTTGAATTTTATCCCTTACTGTAGGCACTGGCTGCTGCTGTCTTGTCGATTATCAGGGCTGGGCAAAGATGCTTTGAAATTGTATCGTGATACGATACAAGATACTCCGGCAAGAAGTATTGGAGATACAGATACAAGATACTACCGCAAGAATTGTATCCGATACGATACTTGCCAATTTTATCGTAAGCTACTTCGATACATTCGGAAATTTGTGGTTATAGACAGACCCCCATAAAGTAGTAGCGAACGCCTATACACGAAAAGGTCCGCTTGAAAATTTCTTAAATGTGAATAATTTCATTTCATTTTAATGAAATATCTGCTAGTATCTCAAAAGTGCTGCACTTGTTGCTCAAAATACGTTCTTCCGAAAGAACTTATTAGGGTTCGTTTTCGCTGCTTAACAGGAAAGCTCTTTATACCCTTCGCTGACAGCAGTACTTGCTCGTCACTGTTCTGATTAATTAAAGCCACTCATCTTGATGACAAGCTAGCAGGTTGACATCTAACCATAAAAGCTTCGTATGTGGACGCATCCAGGTATAATTTTAAACGGTCCGCTACAACAGTAATTAGCAGCGACAACAGCATGGTGACATGTGCATCGCTGTACACGTCCTCGATCGCCAAGGCGGAATGCTTTGCCATTGCCCTTGCGATCAAAGAGCAAGAACGGAGGGAGGAACCACAGACGATTATCATCCCCGACTCGCAGGAAGCGTGCCCTTTCTTTTTAAAAGGCCGCCTCCCGATAACTATAAGTAAATTCCTTGGCGAGACATTGACAAACAAATACAGGCTGATCTGGTGTCCAGGACACACAGGCCTGGAGGGAAATGAGAGGGCCGACGCTCTTGCTCGAGGGCTCATGAACCGAGCAGAGCCTCGTCCGCACTTTCAATCCTTCCAAACACTCCAGGAGGAAACTAGCGAGGAGGACAACGACCCATTCAGAATGGCCCCTCGCGAAATTCTTGCTCACCAGCGAGGTGCGCGACAAAAATACAGCACCCCCCCCCCCCCCCACAAATCATTAGAAGGGGAGGACGCGATTGACCTCCGCAGGATTCAAACGGGGGTCTTTCCCAACCTGCAAAGATTACATAAAATTTTTCCAACGCTGTATGGGCACGCCTGTCCATGGTGTAGCGGCTCGCCATCGCTATATCACATATCGTGGGTATGCCTAAACCGACCACCAAATTTAGATACCTTTTTAGGTCAATACAGGCTCTCTAATACTTTCGAGCAATGGGAGGCACAGCTCGCCAGCTCTGACCCAGAGGTACAACTTGCGCTCCTGGGTCACGTCAGGCAGGCGGCAGTAGCCAGTGGAGCCCTGGACTTGGGGCCCCACCCATCGAGCTCATGACCCCTTGTTCCCAAACCTTTTATAAAGTTCTTCTTCTTCAATAAGAAGCCTTCGCACGAAAGATATAGGTGTGACCTTGTCCATAAAAGACCGCATACCTAATACAGCAGCAACAAGGCCGGTAGCATCACTTTTTTTTTGTCGCATTGTGTACACATGGAGCACATAAAATTGCAATTACTTTTCATATTCTTATGTGCTGGCGTAAAGCGTCCGTTATCTATGTACTCACTAAGGCGCAATCGATTTTTTCTTCGACGAGAGCACCTGTCCACTCTGGAAACTCTTCACATCGATTGTATTGGCGTCGACTGTGAAGAAAGCGGCATTCTGGTAGACGCGAAACTCTTTATTGCGCTAACTTGTGCCCAGAATTTCTTTGTAATAAAGTTTTTCATTCATTCAAAGTACAAGCAAAGCACGCCGTACTCTGACAGCGGCAGTAAAAGTCGTTCGTCGTCGGCGATTTGATTATCGGTGGAACGTGTCTTGTTTTATGAATCAGTGATCGCACGTTCCAGCGTTATCGCTGGTGCTCGCGAACTAGTGTGCTCGCGTACTGCGCGTAATCTTAATAATAATTCTTGGAATTTTACGTCCCATAACCAAGATATGATTATGGGGACGCCGTAGTGGAGAGCTCCGGAAATTTCGACCACCTGGAGTTCTTTTACGTGCACTGACATGGGACAGTACACGGGCCTCTACCATTTCGCCTCCATCGAAATGCAGCCGCCGCGGGCGGGTAATGAGCGTAATCTTAACAGAACATTCTGAGACAATCTCGAAGATTTCGAAACATTGCGGTGCTCCTTTCGCCGAGCGGTGCTAACAGTTTTTGCAGCTTAAACCTGATCACACCGAAATGAAAAAATAAGAGCGCGTGGCAGTATAGTTGCACGAATCGTTGCAGGACACTGCCACTACTCACTCTGTTGCCGCCTATAGCTCCGACTACATGGTGATTAGTAATAGTAAGCAATCAGGGAGGCCTACAAAAGGAAAACAAGTATAAATAAAATAGGAAAACCGTTTCGTATCAAACATTCAGAGTGAGTAGGTACATAAACACGATACAAGCGGCGCCATCAATA
>JALIZH010022485.1:0-20872 GCA_030522465.1 Rhipicephalus appendiculatus
TTCAAGTTATCACTATGAAAAAAGATTATGTCGAATAGCAAAACCATGAATACACGAACAGAAACTATTTTATTAACAATGCGGAGGGGCACAAAAAATAAAAGGGTATATGTAGTTTGTCTGAAGCTTGTATGCACTCATGTAATACCAATTCTGACTACCGTATTTACACGAATATAGGTCGACCCATTTTTTCAAATTTGACAATCCAATGTTGGGGCGTCGACTTAGAATCAAAACCAAAACTAGAGCATTTTTTTTTTTTTCCGAGCGATTTTTGGGGGGGTCGACCTACATTGGAGTCGACTTACATTCGTGTAAATACGGTAATGTTGGATAGTGTCTACTGTTGGTTGATGTTGGTTAATAAGGTAAATTGAATGTAAGTAAAGGCAACTAGAGGTGTTGACAAAACACCGATTCTGAGCCAACATCGTCTCCAAGATAAACAGCACCTCAGAGGTGCATGATGCCGTGACTTCTTTCAAATGTACCGCAAAATTGCTTGTGAATTTTGCTTTTCCTCTCTCAGTGCCTACCACATCCACAACTTGATCTACCCATTGGAGACCGTCCTGGACGACAGCCTTGGGTGCGCCCTCTGGTTTGCCGCTCGTGGCAGGGGAAAGATCTCTGGCGATCCCTACACGAGCCCAGCGAGGGTAAGATGGGAAGCCTACACGTAAACTGCACTTCTGGCGTTCTCCACTGGGCAGTCCACAGTGGGATCTCTTTATCCACGGCTGCCAGTCACTCTCACTTGCTCCGGCCTCATGTCGTGGGTTCGGGCAGAAATGGGACGAGCAGCATACGTCACTTCTGTCATTGTGCGAGCAACCTTGGTCATGCTTTTCAGCAGTGTCAAAGGTTGTCGTGAAAACGTACAGACCAGAAGCAGTAGTAGTTTCTGCAACTGGTTTAAGATACATGTGCACCCATTATGGTGTGTGGGGTGTCACGCTGCTAAACTTGAGTGTGCAGGCTCAATTCCTGGCCACTGTGGTTGCATTTTGATCGGATCAAAAGTCAAAGTGTGCCCTTGTGCTTTGGTTTATGTGGACAATTCAGAAGCCCAGAGGTTCAAAATTAATCCGGAGCCCCCTCACTACGGCGTGCCTCAACCATACCATGTAAAATCTGAACAATTATGGGACATATGCACATTGAAATTCTAGTGTTATCTCATGTGGAGCATTCCCAAATGGCAAATTCGGCAGTGCGATCCAAGTGCTCGCTTCAAGATTTTGGTGCCTGCTCCGGTTCTCCCAGTGAAAAACACTGAGTTCATGAGGTGAAGCTGGTTAGTCCAAGCTGTACGTGCATGGAATGTTATGGAATGCTGCTTAGTTCTGCCGTATTTAACGGTTTTAGTTCTCACAAATTTAATTTTTCCACATGGCAGTGAGCTTTTAGCAGCTCCAAAAGTAGGCTTGTGCGAATATTCAAATGCTTCGAATATTCGAACGAATATTGCAGTATTCAAATTCGCTTCGATTCAAATTTCAATTATTGAAAATTTCGAAGTATTCGAAACGAACGAATACATGCATATTAGTCCGCATGCAACCCCCCTGTAAAGGTGGTCTCACTGCAGTGGACGGGTGCTAAGCCGTGAAAGCACCTATCCAGGGGTATATTAGTTCGCATGTAACCTTTTGTAAAAGTGGTTTCACTGCAGTGAATCGGTGCTAAGCCGTGAAAACACGTGTCCAGGGGCAGGGGCGTAGCCAGAAATTTTTTTTCGGGGGGGGCACCTCCTTGATTTCGGGGAGGGCACCTCCTTGAAATGGCCATTTTTCGCTATGTATGCCATGGCGAAAAAAAAATTTCGGGGAGGGGGGGGGGGGCACGTGCCCGGTGTGCCACCCCTGGCTACGCCACTGTCCAGGGGAAATCCGCACTGCCGCGAAGCCCCACTTCACGGTTAAATGAAGATATTACCCTCATATCGATTCATTTTTTAAGTTTAAAAGCTTGTTATACCGGCTTGTACGCTCTAACTATAGTAAATTTTAAAACGTTACATATTTTACAGGTTATCACTTGCATTCTACCAAAAGTCAAATTCTGCTATTATTCAAAGTTGTTTCTACTTTCTTTGAAGAAAAAAAAAGGCATTTGCACAGGCGTTGTTTCAATTTTTAAATAATATTGTGCAGGTTAGTTAGGTCATGACAAATATGCCCATTTTTCTTTATAATATGTGATATATACTATTTGAATTCAATTCGAAATTATTCGACCAAAATCACTATTCGCTTCGAATTCGCTTCGAACCTAAAATTCACTATTCGCACAAGCCTATCCAAAAGCCTTTTTCCCTGCTCTAAAGTGCACTTTTGGCTGCTCCAAAAACCATTTTTCGTGCTCCAAAGCTCACTTTTGACTGCTCCAAAAACCTGCTCCAATATGGTTTCAGCCAATCACATCACTGTACAAGCTTCCTAGTTATATGGCAGCAACCTGCTGGCAAAGGCAGTGAAGCAGCTGCTTATACTGAAATTAGGAAGATGTGTCAAAATTCTTCTCACATAGGTTTCAATTTGCTGGGGTGCTTTGTTTGGCTTGACAAAACTTTGCCTAAGTAAAGAGGCAATCTTTACCGGTTTAGTTGTCACAACCATCACAGCCACATGACAGTGTTAGCACCGCAACTGTATTGATCACTGTCACAACCGCATGACGGTTTTAGGAATGTAAAAAAAAACTCTGCATGAAAAATCAGTTGTTTGCTGTATACGTCCCATCTGAAGCATTACTCAACTTTACGTTTACATTTATTTGTTGCAGGTGGTCTTCGTGGGAATGGGTGCAGATGAACAGCTGGGTGGCTATTCACGACACATGGTGAAATACAAGTGCGTGCTAAGGCTTTGGAACGTCTAGTTTTTGGCCTAGTGACATACTCTATGAGAGACATAATGTCTACTAAAAAGGCGGGCACAAAAGAGGGAGGAAAGAAAGAGGTCCTATGTTGGACAGACTAGCTGCTGTCTTAGTCAATGAACCAGGCGGGTGGTCTAAATTTGAAAAAAAGGACAAAGCCTAACTGGCATATCTGCTCACACAGTGCAAGGTTTTCATGTGTGAATCACAGTTACACAAGATAGATTCTTGGCAGGCACAAGTATCCGATAGCTTGTGATTCGACGGAAGCCTTTTATCTAAAAAGTAGTTTGATGCAGTCGTGACAGACTGATACTTCTGTACACTTTTTCATTGAAACCTGGTTGTCCTGTGAGGTATGATTAATCTATTCTGGGCATGCATTTATCTGTATATTTATTCTAGGATGCACACTCGAAGTAAATTAGTGGAGGGTATAAAGATGCTAAGGTGCCAAGCTTCCGTGAGAAGCTATGCACACGAGGGGGAGACAGAAATTGTTAGGTGGGCAGATGAGATCAAGAAGTTTGCAGGTATAACGTGGCAGCAGCAAGCACAGGACTGCGTCGATTGGCGGAACATGGGAGAGGCCTTTGTTCTGCAGCGGGCGAACTCGGGCTGATGATGATCACGATAATGCTCTATGCATCATCGCGTTCGTGTTCTTTTAGGGTCGAAGCTCCTTAGGGCGTAGGTTTGTCCCGCGTCGTCGTCGTTGTACACTCAAACCTCGATATCACGAACCCGGATATAACGAAATATCGGTTATAACGAAGTAATTGAAGAATAGTCTTGCAATAGTTATAGTGTTAATAATATACCTTTATAACGAATTTTCGGATATAACGAATTAATTTCGTGTAAGATGCAACTTTGTTATAATGAGGTTTGAGTGTAGTAGCCACCATGACGATGACGATGACGCTGCCATCACGGCACAGCACATGGAATGTGCTGTGCAGTATGCGTCATAATGATGACGCTGATGACGATGAAGAATAAGCGTCGTAGCCACCTCTAGGTCTCAGAATGATCACTAGATGGTGCTGCGGTGCCATCTAGTGATCGACCACATGCAACCCACAACATGATCTCGTCTTTGCAAACTTCCCACTACGACCCATTCAAGAACCCCCTATCCCTCCACTTCACCGACCATAAAGCCGTTATAATGAAGGCGGAACGGAAGCCACGGCTTATGTAAACGGTAACCACCACGGCTCACGACCAATGAAGAAAACACGGCTCCAGTATGAAAGCGGAAAATCACGGCTCACGAATAAATAAAATTTCTTAATATATACACTCAGTGTTTTACACGTCTTTGATGATGTACTGGGGCAAGATTCCCGAAAGATTCACGGTTTTTACCGATGAACCTTCGGAGCTTCGCCCACTCATCATCATTCACTCCGTGGATATGCGTGGATTTTTTTTTTAATTGTTGCTTTGTGTGCATTGCTTTTGTGGCAGTGGTGCTCCTTATTGTCTAAAGCGCTTGTGTGATGTTGAATTACAGGGCTACGGCTTGCTCTATTCCTTTATTGCTGCAGAAACTCTGGCTGGGAGGGTCTCGTTGAAGAGATTTCTTCAGATCTCAACAGGATAGCCGAGCGGAACCTAGGCCGGGATGATCGGTGAGGAACTGAAATTGTCGTCTTAGCAAGATCTCTGAAATTTTGTGCATTTCAGGAATGCCATGCAAAGCTACACTTTTGGACTGAACTTACACACTTTAATATTCCGTAACACATGGGCACTCTTAGGTCCTTTGAATGAAGTGACCTTTACTGGGAAGGCATTCACATCAGGTGACACATGATAGAGGAATGTTCCTTAATCTGGTAAGAATCCCTTCTAGAAAGGAAAATATCCCAACTGCTCTATTGGTGTAAAGGCCCATGCCTTTATATTGGTAAAAACATAGGTCTGTACACCTACAATGTAGTTACAGTCGACTCCCCGTTAATACGAAGTTCACGGGACCCGCAAAAAACTTCGAATTAACCGAACTTCCAATTAAGCAAAATGCACAAAAAACGGCACTTTTATTAGCTTAAAACCCGACAGTTGCCTCAAAAAAGATAGTCCGTCATCTTCTTCTGCTTGCCGAGTCTGGCTGCGGCTAGCAAGTTTTCCAAGCAGTACACATGTCGAAGTGCTTCTTCAGCGTTGTCTTCTCCAACAAAACAAAAAAACCGCTGCACGAGAGCAAGACCTGCAGCTACGTCGGTAGCCCTCGGTGGTGGTTCGTTTCCGATGTCATCGTCGCTTTCAGGAATGCAATCATGGGGCTGAACCATCTGCACGATTTAGCTGTCCGTTAGAGGACCGCATGTTTCGACGTTGCGTCCACGGCGACGAACTCTTCAAAACGGGCGCCACCAAGAGCGGTGCCAAAACTACCGTCATCGAGTTCACCTGTTTGCACTTCATGAAATTCGAGAGCGTGTTAGGCCTAATGCCGTACTTTCGTGCTATGTCTTGCTTGGCGGTGCCTCCTTAGTCAACTTCTTTCAAGACTTCGACTTTCGTTGCTTTCGTGGCCAGGTCAAGCGTTCGGTAGCGGCCGCAAGTTGCCATTATCAAACGTCGCCACCGCAACACTCAAAATTAGACGTGGAAACACGTGCAGATTCAAACCAGCGCGCGCGGCTGAAGCACTGAACTTCTTTCAAGACTTCGACTTTCGTCGCCAGGTCAAGCGTTCGGTAGCGGCAGCGAGTTGCCATTATCAAACGTCGCCACCGCAACACTCAAAATTAGACGTGGAAACGCATGCAGATTCAAACCAGCGCGCGCGGCTGAAGTGGCTGAAGCACTGAACAAATCACAAAGAAAGGCGTAGTCAGCCGATGCGATCGATGCGATGCGCCGGCGTTGACTAAACAACCTTGCCGCTTCATGAGCTGTGGCGCTGCGGGCAGTGGCGATGGCGACAACAGTGAGCTGCGACAGTTGTGCTGGCGGGAACAGCGTGGTCCAACAGCTGTTTTGGCACTTGCAATATTCCCCATTTTATTGAAAAATTACGGTCACCTCGAGGCTCTCGACTGAAAAATAACTTCTAATTAACCAACATTACGGGCTTTTAACTTCGAATTATCGAGCATTTTTTCCTATAGGGCTGCATGGAAAACTTACGGGTCCACTTGTTGACTTCTAATTAACCGAAAATTCCAATTAAGCGACTTCGAATTATCGGGAGTCGACTGTACAACCATAAAGGCACCCTTTACCCTGACAGGCCATAAACAGCTGAGAAGTTAATGAAACGCTTTGTAGTCTTGGTGATTATTCTAATGCTCCCAAAGATGTTTCTTAGGGTGAGTAAATGCCCATTAAGTTCCATTGCTGTGAACGTTTATTGTAGTCGTACTTCTGAACGCATGCAACTCCTGCCATCACAGATGATGTCTCTTATGCGTTGCTTTGACCACATTAGGCAACTGTGACTGTGATGGCTTCCTTTGCATGTTTGTCCAACTATCCGGTTTTATTGGCGAAGCGTCGATATGTAGGCGGTTGTACCCACATTGATAGAATAATTTGCTGTTGTCATCAATTAAAATTTAATTTCAGTCTGACAAAAATGTGCCCACGTTCATAATAATGAATATGTGAGTTAGAATGCTGGAGCATGTCTTTTATGCTTCATGATATCTTGTTTCTTTTGTTGCACTCATGGACAGATAGTTTTTTTTAACATTTTGTCAGTTTTAGTTAAAGGAGCAGTGACATCAAATTTCAAACTCGTGGTGTGGCGTTCACTCGATTGCTTGGTATGCATGAGTTTGTTTAGCGAAGTAGGAATTGCGACTGTTACGTAGAAGTTATTCTATATCGAGTGCAAAGAGCGTGCAAAGGCTCAACGACGCGTGCATGCCATGCAACATCTACACTATTTTGACGTGTTCAGCTAGCTCCTAGGCCACGCCTCAGGCACTGAGTGACGATGTGCGAGCAACGCTGACGTCGACAAGTTTAGTGTTGTCATCGTGGTGCCTAGAGTTCCTGTATATGCTACCTTTAGGTAGCAGAGTTGCGCATCTGTTTTCCAAACGCCGCTAGCAACCATGCATTGCGGAGAAGCTGATGCACAGGCCACGCCCGGAAAACATGGCCGCGCCGCCGAAGCGGTTGCCGTCCACGTAGAATCTATCAAGTCACCGTCTTGGACTCTGTAGCTCGTTAGCTACGAACTGGTGCTTTTATTTGCTTTAGATTCATGTCCTTAAGCTTCGACAGCAAAGTATTTACGTCGATTCAGCACCGTTTTCGAAAAACATACTGAAATAATCGGTGCTGTAGGCGTAGCGAGTGGCGATATGGGCGCTCCCGGAATCTCGAAGGACACGTATTACGTGTTTGTCAGTTGTTTTCTATCCTCCATAGCTGGCGCCACCTGACTTGGCGGCGGCGGCGCATGTTATTCGGCACTACGCTACGCCTTTGCGTTATCGCATAGACTAAAGAACGCTTTTGTACTCTCGTGGCACAGTCCCGAGAGCAGGTGTTTCTTCTTTCATCGCCGGTCGTTGGCACGCCAGCCATGTCGACTGGCGATCGCCGACACGCTTTGTCGATCGGCGGCAGGCTTAAGCAAGTCGCCTGCAAAAACAAAGTGCGGCTTCGCCACATAGCTATGGTTGCTAGTCAGGCAAGATGGCGGACCTATGCGCAACTCTGCTCCCGTAGGGAGCATATACAGGAACTCTAGTGGTGCCTACTTGTGGTACCGCCTGGCGGCGACGCCAGGCTGCCTCGCAACGGCGTCGCTTGTTTTGTTTTGCTTGGTTCATGCAGCGCGTTCGTGTGAATCCTGCGTTTACGTTGTGCCGCTTCGGGTGATCCGTTGTGGAGTCATGAGCGGGAATGTGATTATTCGAAGCTACGATCTCCATCGCATTATGTGCCAGCATGCCGTGGAACCGTTGTGCGCTGCAATCGTGCTCTTCAAGTGAGAGATAAAGCAAAAAGTTTGCTGCACCATTGTGAAACGCTACCCCCACAACGCGCTCACGGAATCAAAATGCCAGGCCTCTGCGTTTCAGTTTTTTTCTTGTTGTGTTTCAGTCTGTGAGCAGTATACACTACAACTGACACACATGGCGACATTCACTAACTGACCAGTTATTGCGACACATTGGTCATGCTTAGGTAGACGCAAACACGACAATAACTGATCAAAGTGCACCAGTACAGAACGTATGGTTCAGAGAAATATCATTTCAAACAAGTAACACGCACGCAGCGTTCATATGCATAGTTGTGACATGTCTGCCAGCCAGCATGGCCCAAGTGTGCGTCTCCAGCTGCCTCCTCGTAGCTGCTCGGTCCGGCGTCGATATCAGAGTCACTACTCTGAAGAGGATTCAACCGTAAATGATCCGCCACGTCGCGAATCGCAGCGATTCCATATTCCTCAGTGTTTTCATCGTTGCTTCTGGACGCTATTTACGGCGGCGATGACGATGGGGGTGGCCATAGAGTTAATATACTGACTTTAGAGGAAAAGCTCCCCATAGGGCCCATGCATTAAAACCTATAACCGCTCGGGTGCCGCCATGATGGAACGATGCTCAGCTTTCGGGTGACGTTCCCTCGCGCTCGCTACTGCATGCTGCAATGACCCCTGGCATTTTTTTTCTGTTTCATGGCTCTCTATTGCATCGCAGTAAGAGACTGTCACATAAAGTCGAGTTGTTGGCTGTGGCAACAAAAAAACACGCACGACGAGACACTGTATACGACTCACCGGACGCGCAAGCAAGCCGGCGCAATTGGCCACACGCTGCGCGACAACGCTCTGAAATGTTGATACGATACAAGGACGGTGGCGCCATCTAGTAAACAAACCTGCAAACACTCCTTTCCGCGTGCAGTAAGTTGCATAAATGGTCATTGTATCCTTTGTAAAAGTAGTTGATATAAACATCAAACAATTTCCGTTCGTTTATAATACGGGAACATGTTTGTTTACGATTTTTATTGCGATAACTTGAGCGTTTTCAAAAGCCATTTTTAGCGCTTCTGTAAATTACTGTAATGGCAACAATGACAACATACCAACATGTCGCTGCTCGCGTGGTTATAGCTTTATCCGCCCAGCTTTTCCTCTAGAGTCTTTTATATTAACTCTATGGGGGTGGCGAAGACATGCCTACACGTGCTCGCTGAGCAGACGAAATGTCAGCTGAAACTCGCGTCACCATTTCGTGTGGCCACGTGATCAGATGGGGCGTGGACCGCGGGAGGTGACCGCTTGGCAGCGCTGAATATTGGCGGGCTTTGCTCCCGTTTTGAATTGCGTTCGATACTGGTCATAGTAATCATTATTACATATATTAAATCGTCCCTCTGTTGCATTATCAGTGCCAAATCGTTACTAGGGGATCAATAACTACACGTTGACGTAAAAAACGCGACATGCGTAAAGTTGATATCGCTGCTCCTTTAACGTATGCATGAACTCCCATCTTGCTGTGCGACTCGTAGAAAACAAAGAACACACCGTGCTGCGTGTCAGCGACAGAGCTACTTTCAGGCGTTTACTTCAAAGCTCTTAGTTTGCCTGTGTGTCAGGGTTATGAGACACTTACTAAGGAAATGAAAACGGCGACACCTCATTAATAGGGGCAATGCTTTCTTGCTTTGTTTCTTTCTTGTTTTCCTCTGCCTACCATGTTGAATCTTATTAAAATAATTGTATCTGCCAAGTTTCTGGAAAGCATTATCAATGTGAAGTTTGTAATGCACATATATGCACATTAGACATATATTTGTACAGTACTCGCGGATTGCAATGGGACTATTTCAGGCTAAGCAGTGCACATACTTTCACTTCCACCATCTTCAGGTCGTGTAACATTCGTGTGATTTCGTCTCAGATGTTTACATCAGAGGCAGCGTTACATTTAGAAAACACTTTCATCCCAACGTGATGTGGTTATCTCAAACAATCGTGCTTACCAGTGGTTATAGTAAATGTTCTGATGTTATGGTTCAATCCCTGAGCACTGATCACACATTTGTGTCCCTTGAAAAATGAAAATCATACCGTATTTACTCGCATAATAGGCGCACTCGCATAATAGGCGCACCCCCACTTTGGTGGCGAGAAATCAGTTTTTTTTATTTCCGCGCATAATAGGCGCACCCCGAACTTGGCCGTGATCAGTAGTTCTGTACCGTATTTGCACGGTTGCAATTCGACGCCCTGTTACGTTAATTGGAGCGAGGAAAAAGAAAATAAGAAAGACCGCGGCAGCGCTGCGCCAGCTGCGCGGGCCCGCCGAGTGAGGAAGCAGGGCGGTTGCATGGGCGTCGGAGTAACCTTTGCACCGGCGTGGCGCCGGCTGCTTGCCGGCCGAGCGCGCTCCGCGTGGAACGTGCGATCGCGTCCTTATCAAGTGCGCTTCGAGTTTCCTGTTGGGAAAAGCGTCGTCGCGCGTTTGCTACCTCGTCCGCAAATTTAAAAGCTTTTCGGCTTTCCGACGCGAGCTTTCGCCTTTGCTGCCAATACGCGGACTTGCACAAGCTCGGCGGACTTTTGTCGCCGCTGATTTCCCGGCCGCGAACCTTAACATCGTATCACGCACGCTGCTCTTGAATCAGTGCTTGAGTGCGATTTTTTCTAAGCCCAATCTTCATGTTGTCTTGTACAAACTTCCCGCGACAACATGCCGAACCGTACGCTAGGCCTAATCAGCGTTGGTTGCTTTTCGGTGGCCGTCGCGGGCGATCAAAGTTGCGGTTTTGCACGGAATAAACAACTCTTTGCGGTGGCTCTACTTGAAGGAAAGGGGGCATGGGTGGCGACATTAACACGCGAATGGTGGTTCGCGATTCGATGTCTTCGACATGGGGTGCGAGCCCGTGAAATCGAACGATCGGTACCGTTCAGAGCACAAAATTTCGGTCGTGATGAAACGTAATCGGTGAATTTCCGCGATGGCGCTTTCTTTTCGTATGATTTTTTTTTTCCGCATTCATTTTGTAGGCAACGCGGGTCTTTCGATGTTAATTTTTGGAAATTTGAATGCATGCGATGCGGTGTGCTTGTAAGCACACCGCATCGCTTGCCTCGATTCTCGGACACGCGAGACTGCAAGCACAACACTTTTTGCGCTAGTGTAGCCTATGAAGAAGGTTGTTTCGGCTGTAGTGCGGGTATTTGTGACTTCGGTGATTTGCGTTATCAGCGGTCTAGGCTGTAGTCGGAAATAAAATTTTCGGAAATTTTACCCCGCGTAATAGGCGCACCCGAACTCAGAGCCGGATTTTCTGTAAAAAAAAGTGCGCCTATTATGCGAGTAAATACGGTATTTATTCACGTCGTATCTGTGTACTCTTTCTTTTACAGTGAAGCTTACCTGTTCTACTCTGCGCTGTCGTTGAAGTACTAGTAGTCGTCGTCATGCAGATCACATGAGCAGCACGGGAGGGAGGAGGGAAAATAAAGAAATAAATAAAATGAAATGATGGATGATGATGCAAAATGATGAAAGTGGTGATGGTGCATGTGATCTCGTTAGCCAATCACATACACTTTCGAGCTTACAGCTTTGCCGTCCAACGGTTTTTACGGCATTGAACTGGCTTAATTTTTCTGTTCTTCTTATGATCTTGTGGCTTTCAAAATGTGTATCAAGTTTTCTGTCTGTTTGAGCGTGTTTACACCTGCTGTTTTTTGCAGCATAATATCCGACCATGGGCGAGAAGGCAGGTTTCCGTACCTGGACAGGGATGTTGTCAGTTTCCTGAACCGGGTACCCATTTGGATGAAGGTAAATAGATTAATCATGCCCAGCGTGCCTTATTGCTATCATCAAAAAGGAAAAGGTACAACTGTTTTGTTCTATCCGTAGCTGCTAACATATGGATATGGAAAGTGCAGTATCAGAATAATTTATTTCACGTCAAACAAGGGAACAAATACATCATAAGCATATACAGAAGGAGGTCCCGTTACAAATTGTATGTCAATACTATGTCAATAAATAGGCTTGACGATAAGCTAAAGGAACTGGACTGTAAGTTTCTGAATGACAGATGATTGGCATAATGTAAAAAGACTAGAAGAAACTGGGGTAACCGATATTTTACTTAAGATTAAGAGGGATAAATAAATTTGGGTAGACCGTGAAGGGCATCGAGTCGATGACTGGTGAGATTTGGTGCAAAGGCGAGCAGAATATGGTTGAAAAAACTGGAGAACAGAACCACTTGAGCTTTTCCCTCAAGAGTAGAATGCGATAGCTGTAATCGTAGGGCTTGTGCGAATATTCGAATGCTTCGAATATTCGAACGAATATTGCGGTATTCGAATTCGCTTCGACTCGAATTTAAATTATTGAAAATTTCGAAGTATTCGAAAGGGACGAATAGCTGTATACAAGTTCGCATGTAACCCCCTGTAAAGGTGGTTTCACTGCAGGGGAGGGGTGCTAAGCCGTGAAAGCACCTTTCCAGGTGTAGTCCGCATGTAACTTTTTGTGAAGGTGGTTTCACTGCAGTAAAGTCGTGCTAAGCCGTGAAAACACGTATCCAGGGGAAATTCGCACTGCCGCGAAGCCCCACTTTACGGTTACATGAAGATATTACCCTCACATCGATTCATTTTTAAATTTTAAAAGCTTGTTATACCGGCTTATATGCTCTTAAGTATAGTAAATTTTAAAACGTAACATATTTTTCAGGTCATAACTTGCATTCTACCGAAAGTCAAATCCTGCTACTATTCAAAGTTGTTTCCACTTCCTTTGAAGCAAAAAAAATGGCATATGCATAGGCCTTGTATTAATTTTAAAAAATATTGTGCAGGTTAGTTAGGTCATGACAAATATGCCCATTTTTCTTTATAATATATGATATACACTATTTGAATTCGATTCGAAATTATTCGACCAAAATCACTATTCGCTTCGAATTCGTCGAATTCCGCTTCGAATCTAAAATTCACTATTCGCACAAGCCTAGTAATCGGGCCTCGCGAACATTGCCTTCTCAATCCCTAGCCTGGCTCCGCTTCTCGGTCGACACATCAACCGTGCTACAAGTAAAGGAACATCTGTGTGCGTAGCATCAGCCGTTTCCAACTATCCTAGATTGCCTACTGCAAGTACTGTTGCAAAGTGCCGACGAGGCCATAATTCTTCCTTGTGCAAATTTGCTAAGTACCCGCTATGAATACATTAGGCAACACGCGCACCTACATAGCTGCGCACTTTGTTCATGTTTTTGCTTCTTCTTATGATTAAATATGCCTGAGAGCTTCGTAAAGGTAAATTTTATGTTACAATAATCTCTGGTTAACGCAGCGGCCTGTCTGTTCTATGGCTGCTTCTACCTAGGACAGATGGGACGCTGCATTAACCAGAGATTATTGGAACATAAGAGATCGCTAACCGGAGGCTCACCGTCTAATCTATCTGTACATTGTCGAGAGTGTAAGTGCACGCCAAAATTTGATGCGTGTGCAGTTTTCTACCATCATAGGAATGAAGAAACGTGTCTTATGATTGAGGCATGGCATATCGATAATAGTGGTGGCGTATGCGTGAGCCAATTGCCGATTAACTTGCGCAAGAATGAAATCAAGTGCCTCAACAGTTATCTTATACGTAGACCCCCATGCGTTCGCAGATAAGTTTTCGTGCCTTCTTCCTTTTCTGCCATTGTGCATCTCTTCAGTTGTTAGTTGGTGTTTGTGCTGTGACTTCTTTCCGTGTTTGCACACCCTGTCTTTTTAGAATGAATACTTGCCAACTAGCTCAGCTCTCTGTTAAGGCCAAACCCCATATGCGCGAAAATGCATGCGACAGCGACTAGCGACGCTATGAGTGACGAAACTGGCCATTCGCGTGACGTGTTGCGTGGTCGATTTCGCGCGATCGCTCGCTTTTTCAGATTTGGAATCTGTCGCCCGTCGCCCGGAAGTGCTGCGCTAAAGCAGCCAATAGCAAAACACCGAAACAGGATGTACATCGGTGACGTGCTGCTAGTTTTTGCCACTTGCTTATTGACGCGCACCAGCGACAATGTTCATCAACATGGCCAACAGCAACGAGCGCAACATTGACGTCGTTGAATGCAAACGTTCATTATGGGACCTCAGGGACAGAACTACAAGTCCCGTGCCGTCTGTGATGCGGCTTGGCGGCACGTAGCACCACTGATGGGATTAAAATAGACAAGACAATAAACATTTTATGTACCATTATGCAATAAAACACAGTATTTTACATTGCATGTCGCTGACAGCGGGCCACTTTTAGGTACGAGTTAACGGCCTGATGCCAGCAACAGTGGAAATCGCTCGCCGAAGCATGAATGGG
The DNA here is from genome assembly GCA_030522465.1 of Rhipicephalus appendiculatus. NCBI lineage: Eukaryota > Metazoa > Arthropoda > Arachnida > Ixodida > Ixodidae > Rhipicephalus > Rhipicephalus appendiculatus. The sequence goes on from JALIZH010022485.1 coordinate 14,226, forward strand.
GTTTGCCCATGCAAGCGACCGCTTGCGCGAAGGCAATCTACGTTGTGTTGCTCGTCGCTGTTGCGTACATTTTAGCACATGTGGGGTTTGGCCTTTATTCTGAGAACAGGGTGGTGTGATGAGACCAAGAAAACTGCAGACATAAGGAAAGGATTTTCCTATCTTCTTAAATTGTGAAGGTTTACTGTGTCATTTAGCCATATGTACATTTGCCCACAAAGAATATTTCCCTGCAATATTTGCCTGCAATATTGCCATAATGTTGTGTTGCTTCAGTGTTATGGCAACAATGGGTGCTGCTAGTGCATAGGTCGGCGAACTCACTCGACTCACTCAGACTCAGACTCGCGGCTCGATCTGAATCATGAGTCTGAGTCTGGGTGAGTGATGTTTTGATGAGATTGGGTCCGAGTGAGTCCGGTTGAAGAACATTTTTGTGAGTGTGAGTCCGAGTGAGTCCGGCTCAGGAAAATTTTGGTGAGTCTGAGTACGAGCATAGTCCCTCAATACTTTTACTGGTCACGAAACTTGTCCATCACTCAATGAGAGAGCTTTGTGTGCTGCCAACTTTGACCGCGGCACGGCGCCACCAGTGCTAAGGGGGTGTTCGTCAGGGCTAGCGAGGCGATATTGTAGCGTGGTCGGCGTGGTGTTGTGGGGTCTTGGCTCTGTTCGTGTCGTGTTTTATCACGAGTGTGTGGTGCTGTCTGTGCCTGTTACCGTTTTCGAATGCTACGAATTGTTAGCGGCAACTTGATAAACGATTCCAAAGACATATTGTGTGCCGCACCGTCGCTCCTGCTAAGGAGGCACTCGTAGAGGCCAGCGAGGCGACAGCATGGTGTGTTGCCTCTGCTGGCGTCGCATTTTATCGCGAATTTACGATGCTGTCTGTGCCTGTTACTGTTTTTGAATGCCACGAAGAGTTAGCGGCAGCTTGACAAACGATGCCGAAGACATGCTGTGTGTCGCACTGTAGCTCCGGCTACAGGGGAACCGCAAAAAAGTGTCGTTCGCGTTTCCAAGTGACCCCGAAAGCCAAGAGAAGTGGAAACGGGTGATACCGCTTCAAGAAACAGGTACATTCTCGTTTAGCTCACCGAACATTCGCGTATGCGAAAGATATTTCGATAAGGAGGACATCATTCGTGAAGACGAGTGCGTTATACAAGCCATTGTTGTTAGATTTCCCGTAAAAGAGCTAAGCTGAGGGCAGACGCAATTCCTCGATTGTCTTGTGCCTTCTCGGCTTGCTTGTCGAATGTGTCAGCACCTCAGCAGTTGCCACACAGGCAGCCGGTCAAGCGTCCTCGGGAGCTGTCAGATTATTTCAGTAAGGAAAATGATGCACATGGACGGCTCCGACGCATTGGATACAGTAATAAATGACGACAAATATTGCAGTTTTACACGGCTTGCTCTTCTGTGCATATCCTCGAGAATCTATCTGCTTTGAACTTGAACATTACTATATATTTTCAATACTGTGATAGTTGTTTGTGCTGTTAAATTCTTCACTGTTTCTGATGTATTTTGTGAGCTTGTAATCATGCATATTTATTTATACTTCTGCTCATATATTTCCGCCTTCTTCAGTTTCCGTTTTGAAAATAAAATGCTTACAGCTTGCATTGAGTTGTTATGAAAATATACAATATCTGAAGCCTAATGGTTTTATTAAGGTGCTAAAAGATTTCAATAGTCACTATAACAATCAGCCGCACAATACCCGTGTTTGACTTTCGTCCAAATGAAAGGTGTTGTAGAGCATGGCTAGAAAAATACATGAAACAATCGTTTGGCGCTTCGCAGCGGGCATAGCCATATGCAGCTTTCGCTGTAAAAACACATGTAACTCTTCAACGTGCCTGTAAACCAAAATTCACGAGTTTTTGCACTTCGTCTCCTTCGAAATGCGAGCGCTGTGACTAGGCATGTTTAGCAGCACACAGCTACAAAGCCACCGAGGTGGTAAAAGAGCGATATCAGGGTTTTCCCTTGTGTTCAGGTATTGTTACAATTTTGTGATATTCGCTTCATAGTTTTGTACTTGCACTCTGCCCAAGACAGAGAACCCAGCGACGTGCGGACAATCTAGAGTTTTTTCCCCTAAGGCGGCATTTCCTACGCCGAGCGTCGGTGGCACACGGCACGGTACCCAAAAGTACCTTTAACTCAGTCATATATATTGCGAAGGGTTCTGGCTAAGTATTTTTTCAAAGCGTGGATACATCATCACAAAAAAGCATCATCGCGTAAGTTGCGCGCGTCAGTACGTTTCTCGGCGAAGAGGCGTGATGCACGCCCTGCCGACGGTACGTACGGTTGCGTACTGGCAGGGTTCATCCCGGTTCTTCCGCTTACATCGACTACAGCTTCGAAGAAAAATAAAAAAGCGTCAAAAAGGCATGGCCTAACAATGTTTGCTAAATTCGTGTGCAACGTGGGGCTGCACGCCGATTTCGCCATGATCGAAAGGAATGAAACACTGCCGCAACCGAACAGACATTTATGGCCGCTGCGCGCAGGTACGCTGACTAAGCGATGGGAGATAATATGAAACCGCACTGAAATATGTCGGTGAAGCTACCAGAGCGAGTCTCCGCCACGGAAACTTCGTAACGCGCCAAAAACACGCCGTTCAAGCGGCTGCGATGAAAGCCCCTTGGCTGCAGTGTCGTCCCTGGCGGGAGGTTCTTTACCTATACCAAACTTGGCCCGAAGTTTCGTGACCAGTAGAAAGTATTGAGAGACCATGGTACGAGTGAGCCCTAAGCGCAAGATATATTTCATGAGTGAGTCTGAGTGAGCTCCACAAATTTTGCCAACCTATGTACTAGTGTGAATAAGCTAAGCATTTTTTCTCTCAGTATGCTTATCTGCTTTACTTCAGTCAATAAAATGCACAGCGAATTTAACAAAGTGGCCTATATAATGAAGTTTATCGCAGTCTCACGCGCTTTGTTGCACAGGTGTTTCACTGTATGAGATAATTTTGACAGCAGTAAATATGTACCACTACCAAGACGACCACGTCATTTTGCTTTCAGGTGAACCCTCACCTGCCTCGAGGAATCGGGGACAAAATGCTGCTGCGTGTACTAGCCGCGTCCCTGCACCTCGATGAGGCTGCCTGTCGGCCTAAACGGGCCATGCAGTTTGGAACGCGTGTGGTGCATGCCGAGGAAGATCGTGCCAAAGGCGGTGACATTTGCCAGAAACTCATGGACGTAAGTGTCTGATAACTGGCACTCTCTTTTCTTTGTATTATAAAAAAATTACACTTTTGAATTGTCCGCAGTTGAACCTTGATATAACAAAGTGGATGTAGTCATCAGTCTACCTTGTTGCATGGAAACTGTTGTATTGAAGTTGAACGTTTTATGCCAAGTGTATAGTCACCGCAGGATTTTTTTTACACAGAATGTGCCGTAAAAATGTGCGAATGAATAGGCAATAAAAAAAAAAAGTCACAGTTTCGCCACTAGGGCGAAGCAATGAATGCGATAAGAAATTAGTTTGTCACACGAAGAACGACAAGTAGCTCGATACTTGCAACGCGCCGCCGCAGCACAAAGAAGGACGCTCGAAAAGGACGCATAGCTATACACAGGACAAGCGTGAACTAACAACTGTCGCAGTTCTTACGTATTTGTATTTGAGCGACGCGCTGCGAGTGTCCACAATGCAGAAGCCGACACTGTTGTTGCTGTTGCCTCTGACATGGCTCATACCCACTCAGGGGGATTGGCCAAGGATTGATTATATAATTATATGACTTTTCGACGCTGTTTGATACTTCTTTTTCTTTTGAACTGCGGCACGTGGAATGAGCCCTCTGCGTCTCCTGCCACGCGGTGGCGCCTGACGCGTGCCCAGTGTTCTTTTGTTTCATTCTACATCATGAGTGGTACAGAAGGGAGCCACGTTTTCGTGCACATCTCAAGGGCAGTTTTCAATTTGAAAGAAACTGTAAAAGCGTTGCATGATAAAAAACACGCTCAAGCTGTTCCGAGATCTGCGTACTGCGAGCGGCAAATGGTGCATATGAATAGCTCGCCGTTATATCGCTGGCACGAGCATGGCGTGTGGCTGTGTTGGCTAGCAGGCTGTGGAGCGAGGGGTCGCTGGTTCGAACCCCCGTTAGGTGGTCTGGAATGACGGCGTCAACAGACGGCGAAAATCAGCCGAGAGTGTCCATATAATTGCTATCGCAATAAAAGTTCATTGCATTTGCATAAAAGAAACGTAACTTGGTTGTCCATAAGGTATGGCGATGGCAACTTGATGCCCTGCTCATGAAGTCCTTTTCACAGCGAGCGTTCGTCACATGTAAAGCTGTGAGAAACACCTGTTCGACGTACTAGTAATCGCTGTGACACCACTTTCACGCGGGTAAACTTGTCTGCTATTTGAGCGCCAGAGATGTCATGCACAACTTTTCAACAACCAAAGATGCTTGCTATATGTGTGCATTTCAGTGTATATTATACTGTTACCCCAGTGTTCAAAAATGTGGTTACACTTGAAGCCACGACTTGGCTTGAAGGCCTGAAGTTTTCGTGACATCTGCCTGTCACTAATGTGCTGAAGAAAATAATGTGAGTGTCTTGGGCACGTTAGTTGAATATATAGGCATGGGTGAACATGTGAGTGCTTCAGATATCCTAAAAATGTTATGCAATTCAAGTTTGCTTTGACACTAATTTGAAATTCCTGAAATCTTGAGGTATCATTCGAAACAAGTGAATAGATTTACTACATTTTACCATATGTAACACCACTGGAAAGGTGGTTTCACTGCAGTGTGGCGCTGCTACACCGTGAAACCACCTGTCTAGGGGATATCACTGCCGTGATGTCGCGATACAAAGTTACATGTACAAGTTAACTGCACCTCGATTAACTTTTTAAAAGTTTTAAAGCGTGTTATGCGGGCTTATATGCGTAAAGTGTAGCAAGTTTTAAAATATAATGTATTTTACTGCCTGTAACCTGCAGCCTCCTGCTATTCAAATCCTGCTACTATTCAAAGTTGCTTCCACTTTGCTTCTCACTATAAAAGTGACATTTGTGAAAGCCTACTTCTAATTCCTAAAAATATTGCACTAGTAAGTTGGGTCATGATGATAATGCTCATTTTCTTTTATATGTAATCTATACTATTAGAACTACAGTTCAAACCTGATTTAATGAAGTGATGATTGTGCTGAAATTGTATCGTTAAATTGGGAATTTCCTAAAATCAAGAAAGCTATTTTTCGGTCTTTTGGAAATATAAAACTGTAATGTAGTGATGTGCAAAAGCTACTGTGGAATGGAACTGTTCTTGCTACCAAACCATGTCTGCGCATGTGAAAACTCCACGGGGTCATCCTGAGGGCATCCCGAGAGCTGCTCTACTCATGGAGCCTCTCATGTCGCCTAGACATAGCGGCTGCTGTCTGCTCAATGCAGGCCCGGTAGATGGTCACATGATGCTATGACAGGTTACCGATATGGGAAGACATAGAGAAAGAATCCAGTGATTGTGTGAGATAGGCAAGTGACAAAGCGGTGAAGACACAATCAGCGCTATTTGTTGCATAAACCATGAAATAACGAAACCAACCGCCACCGCCCCTAGCACCAGCTGGTAAGTACTAAGAGCACTGCCAACTACTGAGTCTGATGTTACGTGGATGGGTGTGTCAGGAGCCCCATCAGACTGAAGCTAGCGCTGAGACTGGAGCGCCGATATGTGTTAATGCGGTGGGAGTTAGAGCTCACGCTTGAAGAAAACCCATCTCTGTCAAAATTAGAAGGAAATCACCGCTGTAATTCGGTTGACGACGACACTGTGCCTTATGAGTATTCGTCAAGAAACATAAATTCCTTCATTAGATCGGGAAAATCATTAAATCGGGTTTCCTTAGGTCAAGTTCTAACTGTATTTAGTTCGAAATTATTTGACCAAATTATAGTTCACTTCAATTATGCTTCAAACTTTAAATTTAAGAGTATTCCCGCATCTCTATTTGTATTGGGTGTTACTTTATCTGGACTTGACCAGGTCAAGTCGCAGCTTCAGGTGAAGGCCAACTTGTAAATATGGAGGTTGGTATAGCTACAGCAAGAAAGGTTTGCCCCTGTCTCATAAGTGCTTCTCGGCTTGATGGTAAGGCTTCATTGCGACGCCCAACAGGTGTGCACCTGAGGAGGCCCAGTGAGTGTCTCAGGCATGTCCTTGTAAGGTGTTACTCAGGCCAGGTTTGACCAAGCCAAGTTATGGCCACAGTGGAAGAGCAGGAAAGGTGGCTGAAGGAGCACCATTTGCACGTCCTGAACCTCTCAAGTTGCTCGTGGCCGTCACTAGGTAGTGGCACATGTTTATGGACCCAGAGACGACATCGCAAGCTTTCGCTGTGCTGTAAAAGGTCAGTTATTGCAGCTATTGTTCTAGCTTTAAGACATTGTTTTTGTTTTTAATAGCTTGTAGTGGCTGTCTGCTGGCTTCACCCACAAAAATATGTGTTCTAGGCTCTATGGGGCTTAAAATTTTCTAATCGGCACAGGTGATCTTGACAAGTTTGACACATAGCACCGGTCACAGGGGATTGCTTTTTTTTTTTTATTTCGGACGTGATAAATTTGGCAATGATGCATTA
>JALIZH010022486.1:0-29865 GCA_030522465.1 Rhipicephalus appendiculatus
TGAAAGCCCGCTCCTTGCCGTATGCCTTACGCGAAAAAGTGGGTATGGAAAGGGACAGAATGTCTCGACATGGAATCCTGTCTCCAGTCAGTCAGTTATTGGGCAACGCCAATTGTTCCAGTTGTAAAAGAAGATGGGAACTTCAGAATTTGTGGGAATTTCGAGCTCACAATCAACCCACCGTGGGATGTTGACCAGTGTCCGCTCCCGAAAATGAAAGAGATTTTTCACACTCAAAATGATGGCTACTGGTTTTTAAAGTTGGACCACCGAGAAGCCTACTGCCACATACCACTGGACAAACCGGCGAAGCAAGCTGCAGTGCTGGACACCACAAAGGCTATTTTTTTGTACAACAGTCTGCCATATGGCATTGCATCAGCCCCGGCGATATTCCAAAGAAAAATAGAAAAAGCTTTTGAATATCATTCCAGGTTCTCACGTCTTTCTTGACGACTTGCGAATTTCAGTATCAGGGGATAGCTATGGGAGAGAAGTGAACAATGTTCTGGAAATCTTTCGAGCAAGTGTGTTCGGAACACAAGGTGTAACCTACCTTGGACACAAAATTGGCAGACATGATTGCATCCAGCATAAAATAAACTAGACACTATCATGAGAGCACCATTGCCGAGAAATATCCAAGAGCTCAGATCTTTTGGGCCTCATCATGCATTAGCAAATCTTTTTTCCTGGCATGTCGAGCCTCCTGGCACCTCTGTACTAGCTGCTACAGAACGATTGCAAATGAAAGTGGGCAGCCGCAGAGAAGACATCGTCTGAAGCTGTAAGGAAAGCTCTGGTGAAGTGAAATTAGCTTGTGCACTTCGACTCCAGGAAGGAACTAGTTCCGGGGTTTGATGCCTCCCCAGATGGCATCACGCGCCAGTGTGCTACAAATTACAATTGCTGCTATTGAAGCACAAATTGTGGCCATTTTCAGAATAACTTCTTCCATGATGTCTAATCCAGGGTGGCAGTCCGGATCTAACCCTATGAAATGATACAAACAGTTCATCAGACATCCAAAAGGATTATTGGGGGGGGCGAGTTGGTACGACAATCTCAATAGAACACTAAAAAAAATGAGGACACAACAGGCAAAGACGTCAACACAGCACCACTAACAAGTGTTCTTAGAGAGTGGGTCTGATGCCACCGTTGCCTCTTATTCTAGGTTTACAGTGGTCGCTTCAAATGTCGGATACCCGATGATTTTTTATGTGGATGAGTCCAGAGCGCCCTGGATGCGGAGCACTTTGGTTCATTTTTACTTCCAATTGGGGCTGGTTTATAACGGCGTTCAGCAATGGGTTTTCTGAAAAATGAGGCACTTAGTTCCAGCAAGTTATCCAAAAAGAGTTAATTTTTGTGTGCGCGAGGACCAATTTACTGGCAGGCTATAAACGTGTTGTTTTTCAAATAGTTATGTTCTGATTGCCACCATTTACCCTTATGCCTGCTTAGGCCACTGCGCCATCTTTTTTATGTTCATAATCTGCGTAATCGAAGTGCCAAATTGAATTTTCGGGGTTGGAAGCACGCTTCGAATGCAATGTTTTCGCACCATACACTCGAACACCAGCGGCTGCGAAGTCACCATATATTGATAGTTTTGGCCAAATTGAAGGGACAAGAAAGTATCCAAAAAGCATCTAAGCAGCCAAGATGAGTTTTCTGCTGCCACCGGCTTATAAAAGTAGCCAAATAGACGCAAAGTAGCCAAACCTGGCAACCCTGACAGAAACTGAGATATCAAGGCTTCCGTTTTATTTTTGCCGTTTGCATTCCGATACAACACGCCTTACCTTATATAATATAATTTTAAAGGCTTTCTCGCATGCAAAAGTCAAACGAAATGCGAGAATAGTCATCTTAGCACGTGTGGAAAAGATGCATATTTCCGGAACTTGGCTTAGGAAAAGACAGTACTTATTTCTACTGCTACGGTTTCGAACGGTATTTAATGTTCGTCGCATGCACGTTTCATTCCGACTCATGGTAGTGAAAAAGGAAACAAAGGCAGCAGCGGTAACTCGGAACTTTGCGCTCGCACGAACTATTGCACTTACAGATCTTTCACGCACAACAAAAATATCCAATTGCAACCTCCTCACATGTACGTTGTCGACATGCGTATTCCAGCTATGAAAAGTCACAAAAATCCTGTAATATTTGCTGTCACACGAATCCACAGAGCACTCAGCACAGAAACCCCGCGAAAAGCCGCGGCTCCACAACGGATGATGAAGGCAGCGTTTCAAAGTTCGCGAAAGACGGCAGACAACGACAGAGGCGAGCGTGTCACCAAGCGCGCATGCGCAAGGCGCGACACCAAGCTCGGAAGCATGACTTTCCTTTTCTTTTTGACACAAGTACTTTGCTCCAACATGGCCATTTCGGGGATCAGTGCGGGCTGTTTTGTTTTGATGGTGTTTTTGTCAAAAGTCGTTGGCCCCGCAATGACTTTCTGGAGGTCTTTTTCGTTCTTAGTAACTTTCCGTGTTTTGTATATATATCCCAGAACGAAACATTGTGGCAGTTTTTGAGAAACGTGAATTTGGGAGCTCCACATTTAGGTCGTTTCGGTAGATCCAAGGGACATACGGTGGTTTCGCAATGCCTCAAAGAGCCGAAGCACTTCGCCTGGTGTTGCATTGACTCCGTGATCGGACAACTTTGAACCAAGCTACGATGCCATGCAACGACGTTATTATGTGACGTCACTGCGACGTCACAACGTCACAAGTTTTGACGATCTTGACGTTTACGAGACGTCATAGGACCAGTGACGTTATCATGACCAGTGTGTTGAATTTTTCTTTTTTCAGCTTGTCGTATTGCTTGCCCTGTGTTTTTACTGAGCTTTTGTGCCAATATGTATTGTCACGTGGACAAGATCTTTCCACAAATTGTGTTGCGTATCTGTATTGTCACGTGGACAAGATCTTTCCACAAATTGTGTTGCGTCCAGCAGTCAATCCTAAGGACTTCTGTACGCAGGCACATGCGATACCACCATCCCTGAACGAAAGAACATCATCCATTGTCGCACTCTATACAATGGTCGGCCTGGAAATGTTCCTAAACAACATGGATGAACGACTCATATGCGTTTTCGGATAACCTTTTACAGCGTGTTCGAACTATCATGGCTGAAAATTTTGCTATGGAAAAGTTGCCTCACGTACAGCTGACTCCAAACAAGGCTTTTGGTTTCGTTCCGGTACTCAATTCGTGGAAAATTTAATGGTTAGCAAGTGGCACTTTTTCTAAAAAAACATGCTCCCTCACCACTTTTTCTGGGGGAAGGCTGTTTTAAGCCAAAAATAAGACTTTCTAAGATAATTGGAAACCTGAAAAATGGGTATTAAGAGGTACAATTCACAAATTGCAAAGGAATGTCTAAAATTTTGCCTAACCCTCTACACTCCACCAGTTTTCTGCACCCTTCATTCTTCTCTACCGTTTGCAGCACACTGTTGAAGCAAACACGCAAAAAAGATTTCATGGCCCATCCACTCCGGAAAGATGTTCATACAGCGAAGCCGGTCATGCGCGATTATCCTCTCAGCGGCATTCCTTGCAGCGGCCCTTCCAGCCCTCACTAATGTAGGCAAGCCTTCGCTTCCGGGTGAACTTGGCTTCGCGAGCTCGCACCGCAGAGTCATCGGTTCGACGTTGAAGCTTGATTTCCAAAGCATGAGCGGACAACGCTGTGCCTTCTGCAGGGTGTCGTCAGTACACGCGAGTCTAGATTGAGTTGGGAAATCACGTAATATCGCGAATGCGCTCGTTCATTTGAAATGCACGCGCTTACACCTGATTGGCCAAAGCGACATCGTGTCACCTACAAGCTCAGCCAACGGTATTTCAGGGGATGCCTCATGAACTCGTGTACGCGCCGCAAAATTTTAATGAGCGCGCTTACACCTGGCTGGTCAATGCGACGTCACAGACCCTGCCGGCTCAGCCAAAGGCTCCTGCTAGGAGTTTCCTGCGGATACCGAATACTACAGTACCACTACGGCGCAGCTAGCCTAAGAGAACTTCACTGTAAAAAAAAGAAATAAGCGCAGGGAATACACGTGCACGAACAGAAGAGGGGCGAACGTGTATCCTGATTTGTGCTCGTGTGTTCCTTTGGTCACCCTTGGGAGGCTTAGTAGAGTGCTGCAATCGCTAGTCGTATGCAAACCAACCAGCACCGACTTTGATTCTTCTAGCGTTAATCCTTCGCCAGCACCCATAGAAATGTACATTCTGGTGACTCAGTTAACATTACTACCACTTCCCCACACTTGCGTGCATCTGACTGCAGCGTTTTGCCACAAAAGCGGGCTTAGTACTTCCCTGTGGAGATTGTCCACAAGTAGCGCAAAAATTAATCTTTGTAGTAATGCGTAAGCAGTAATCATAAGTATCATATGTATGCGTAACTATGCATAGGTATGCGTCAGTAGTACAGTAATGCTGGAATTAGACATACCCAGACTTATACACAAGCTTCCGAGAATCTTACTGAGCCGTATAACACGAATTCTTTCGAAGTGTGACCTCGTGGAGCTCAGTTTCTCCACTGGAAGTCTGTATCTTAAATCATGCTTGGATTTCTTTTGGAACGTAAAGTACGAACTGCTCCAAGCAGTCGGCCTCGCATTTTGAATCTTACGAGCTGTTTATTTCTCCCGCATGTCAACCTAAACGCTGTTCAGCGTCATTGGGCTGAAGTCTTCGAAGAGATCAGCAAAGCTGCACTGCCCATCACGCTGGCGCTCTCGGTGGGCATGTACATACGCCGGTACCAGCCTCGCTACCCTGGGCCAAAGCTGAATGGCCAACCTAGGCCGGAAAACTACACTTGTGGTAACCAGTGCACAGATTTTCCAGACACCCAGCTCCTGCCTTCTTCAGCGGTAAGACATACACCGAGAAACGCCTGTCTCAATGAACCAGACGCACAGAAACGTCCGCCTGGGAATTGAAGTCGTCGCCGTAAAGCAGAATTTGCATTAAGAGATTACCATGACAAAACTACAAGAATTCTCATTTTGTGTAATCATACATGTAATGAATTACTTTTTGGTTGTGGTCATTGAGTGATCTAATGAGTTACTTCACCTCACTTTATTTACTTAAAGTCCCCCCTTAAGAGCTATTACGTAAGGGGCGGTGTTTAATAAAACTATACATGATGTTTTCACAGGCATAAGAAAACATAGATAGGTTAATAATGGCAGAAATGGCGTGAGGAAGGCCGTTACAGTCTTCTGCTGCTCGTACAAGAAAGGAGGCTTCGAATGTAGTGGTCCGGGTACGTGGTAGTGCGACTTGAAGCCGATCTCTAATGCAATGAGGTATGTGTAGAGAGGGCGTGATGTACGGCGGATGATTCAGTGAACTGAAATACAACACATCAAAAAGAGTGAAGGCGACAATCTGTCTGCGAGAAGCAAGGGTTTCTAAACCCAATTCCGCCTTCAAAGATGAGATGCTGATATCATATGAATATGCATAGTGAGTGAACCTTGTAGCCCAATTTCGATATATGTTTGGTGGCGGCTAAAGATGGAAGATGCATATTCGAGCTTCGATCTGACAAATGATTTATATGCAAGCATTTTGACATGTGGTGGACTATGACGTAAGTTTCGTCTAAGAAATCCTAGAGATTTATTAGAAGCTGAAATGATGTTAGTGGTGTGATGACGCCAAGAAAGGTCATGAGACGAGGTGACACCGAGGTACTTGAATCACTGAACTGATTCTACTGAAATACTATCGACTGAATAGGTGAACATAAAAGGCTTACGGCGGCAATAAAAGAAAACAAGCTTACATTTATTAGGATTTAGGTTTATTAGCCAACCATTACACCATGTTTGTTTGTTGTTAAGGTGATGCCGAATTATTGTTTAGTGATGAGTGTTATTTACTTAACGGTAAATTACACAGTCATCTGCAAACATGCGAAAGTTACGCGATACAAGGACAATGACGCTTATTTTCGCATCCATAAATGTAATGATACGAAGCGGCGGGTTGAAAAAGCTGTCATTTAGACAGCTTGACGAGGCCGCAGGCCCCCCTCATTGGCGATAACAGCAGCGATATATTAACAATATATCAACATAAGTCAACAATATATAATACAAGTAACGTGCAGCAGAACAATACAATACTGTCTAATTTTACAGAATTGCAATTTATTGCAGATGCGAAAAAACGCAAGATATAAACATTATTCACACATAACCTTGGTTATTGTAGAGCACTAAAAAAAAAGAAAGAAAACACACACACAAGGATAACAGATGAAAGGATTGGTAGATCGTTAATATAGATTAAGAAAAGAAGAGGTCCTCAGACAGAGCCTTGCGGGACACCTTACGTTACATGTAGTCGGTTAGAACAATGATTGTTAACAAAAACGAACTGGCAGCGGTTAGTTTACCTAAGTAATTGGAACAGTATTACTCATTCCTTTCGCCAATAGATTGATTAAGCAGTATCGTGTCCACATCACTTCTGGTATAAAAAATGATTCAAAGCGACAAGCAAATATAAAACAGAAGCTAATATCAGAATCAGAATCATAATCAATTTATTTCAGCATCAAAGACAGTCAGTGACGCTTGGTGGGTACAGACAAAAAGCCATATATCAGGCTTGACAGGGTCTGTACCCCCGGGCTTGGCAAACGTGGCACAAAAAAGTACAGATAGTGATAATATTTACACAGCAGTTCTCTTCATTCTTACGTCATAGACAAGCTGGTAAATGCACTAAAAAATGCTGACATAAGTCTAAACAGCAGTGAATGGAGCAAAAGAAATTCACTCAAGATGCAAAAACAAAGAAATGCACACAATGCACTCAACATGCATGAACAAAGAAATTCACACGGAAACTTTATAAATATACATGTAAATACACATGGAAACTTTGAGCATCGTACAGAAGTGAAAGAATATAAAGTGTTATGTGTGTTGCTCGAAATCATTAAGTTGTAAAGGCAACTGGTATTTGAGCATTTGAGTTCCGTAGTTTGTGCGTGTTCTTGGCACCCTCCAGACTTCACGCACCCTCAGATTGCGCACATGTTCAGTTTGACGGAGACCAGGCAATTCTTTGTAAAACGTGTCGTTACTTTTCGTAGCCAGTGCATAGCGTTTCTTTAAGATAGCGCGATAGACTTCCGTTACTGGTAGTAAATTCAGAGCGTTGAAGATTGGTTCCGTATGTGCATCGTATCGGCCCTAACGATGTTTCGAATGGCTTTCTTTTGAAGTTTGTGTAGTTTCAGAGTGTTAGTTTTGGTGGTAGTGCCCCAGACTAAGTAACAGTAAGATAAGTTTGATAGAAATAATGATTTGTAGATTGACAACTTTATGTTCTGTGGCAGAAGGTAACGAAATTTGCATATTATCCCGACAGTTTTTGAGAGTTTCTTTAAGGTAGCATTTATTTGATCTGTCCACGTCATGTGTTCTTCAAACACAACGCCTAGGGTTCTAGCAGCGCGTGACAGTTCTATAGCTGACGTACCTAACTTTAGAGAATTAGTAATATTCAACGCTTTGTTCTGAGGCCGAAACAATACTGCTTTAGTTTTTGCCACATTTAAATTTAAAGAATTGGCGATACTCCAAGTTTGAATTTTACTTAAAACTTCGTTACCTTTATCTATAAGGTTTGAAGGGTCACGTCCTGTAATAAAAATACTTGTGTCGTCTGCGTAAATGATAAATTTTGTGTCAGCACAAACATTAACTATATCATTCACATATATATTGAAAAGAAATGGGCCCAAGATACTGCCCTGAGGCACACCAGCATTAATTGGTTTGAATTCGGATACAAAGCCATTGATAGTGACTTGCTGCCGGCGGTGTTTAAAGTAAGAAGTTATAAGTTTTAAGAAAGTACCTCTAAAGCCATAATATTGCAGTTTCTCAAACAAAGAATGGTGGTTAATTGAATCAAATGCCTTTGAGTAGTCAATGAATATGCCTAGTGTACAGAGATGATCTTCGAAAGACTGCAAGATAAGTTCCTTTTGGCTCAGAAGAGCGGTTTCAGTTGAACAACCCTTTCGGAAACCAAACTGGCAAGGGGTAATAATGTTGTGCTTCGTAGAAAAAACTAGACATGCGTTTATATATCAATTTTTCAATGCATTTAGAAAACACAGGAATAATTGAAATTGGCCTGTAATTGGACAAGTTATTGACATCACCACCTTTGAATATAACAGTTACCTTGGACATCTGAAGTTGTTTGGGAAATGTACCAACAGAAAACATAAGATTAATTATGTGCTCTAGAATTGGTGCGAGAGTATCGATTACATATTTTATAGGTTGGATCTGCAAGTCATCAGCGTCGGTACACGTGCTGTTTCTTAGTGACATAACAGAACTTACAATTTCATGCACAGTGGTTGGAAACAAGAATATGCTTTCCTGAATTGGGGTTTTTAAATACTGGATGCAGTTTGCATTGTGCGTACTATTTACTAATGATGTAAAAAAGTCGTTGAAGGAATTCGCCAAGCGTTCATCCATTAGTGTATCGCCATTAACGTTTATTGATAAAATGGATTGTTCTTGGGGGCCCCCCGTGCAGCACATTGTTCAGTCGCCTCCACATTAGGTGGGGCTTTTGAAGTACTTCGGGGCAAAAAAGATTGCTCAAGTAGATCCTTTTCGCTTCTCGGAGCTGTTTGTTAAGCTTGTTCCTGAAACGCTTAAAGGCATGTAAATCTGTCATAGCTCTTGTTTTCATAAAGATGTGATATAGCTTGTCTTTTTCTTTCATGTTCTTCAAGTGTTCCCCTGTGATCCATGGCTTACGAGCTTTGCGAGCTCGTTTCCATGGTTTACGTGGAAAACATTGTTCATAAACCCCCTTAAAAACCTGTATCAACGCGTCATAAGCTTTCTCTGGTTCAGTAACCTCTAATACTTGGCTCCAGTCTGTGAGACACAAATGAGAGCGAAAGCTTTCCAAAGTGCAAGGGTTTATCTGTATGTAAGATTTATTAGACGGTTGTTGTGGTGCTCTGGAGGGCTTCGTATGATTCGATAGCAAATAAATGGGTAGGTGATCACTCACATGAGAACTGATGACGCCAGCACTGAGGCGCTCGGGTGAAATATTCGTAAGGAAGACATCTAGTAGTGTCGAAGAAGTTGGTTGTACACGTGTCGGTACGCTGATTGCATTAGTATAACTGTTCGCGTCCAAGATTCTACAAAGTTCATCATGATTCGCTGATTGTTGCAAGCAGTCAATGTTTATGTCACCTCCCAGAATCACAGTGCCGGCAACATCATTGAAGTAACTCAGGTAACACTCCAAAAATGTGAAGAAATTAGACATACTCGCATGAGGTGGACGGTACATAACGGTGTACACTTTAGAGCCATTTTTCACAGTGAGAACCTCGAAATCAGAAGTGATTTTGGAAAATTTTTCCACAATAACACAATTCATGCCATTTTTTACCAACATCATGACTCCGCCTCCTTTTTTTAAGGCTGCGGTTTAAAAAAGAAAGAAGTATACCGTGGAATTTTCATCACTTCAGTAGCATCACGATACCATGTCTCGGTAAACATCACTATCTCGAACCGAAAATCCATGCGTGATAATAAGCAGTGTGTTTCTTCCTCTTTATTTCTAGCAGACTGAGCGTTAATGTGCAGTACAGAAAATGAATATTTGTTTCGTGACAACGTGCGCACTTCTGAGACTGAAAAAACGCGGTTTTCCATGTTCACACGCCAGAAACGGTACACACGTGCTCAACTTACTCTATCTTATCAAGGTCGCTGAGCTTTGTGACCCGAAGAACACGTGACGACTCATTTTTTCTTGCAAATATTTTGCCCTCTTTCGTCCAGCAGAAACGCCAGTTCTTGTCATTTTTCTTGGCTATTGTTTTTCCAAGTAGCACTTTCAGTGTCGGGCACAGGTGCTCGTTTACGTAGATAGGATGGCGTTCCTGTTGGCCGATGTCGGCAGTGGTTACACGTTTCTGTCGCGCTTTCTCAAGGAGGGCGTTTCGTTTTGTGCGGCTACGAAACTGGACAACAATATTCTGCCTTGAAGCGTCCCGTGTTGGTACGCGGTGGCAAGCCTCATTGTCACTTTCCGAAACAGGTTCGTTTACTGCATTCCCAATAGCTGCAAGTACACTCTTGAGGTTTTCATTCTGTGTCGCAGGAACACCCTTAATCTCAATGTTCCTATTTCTGGAGTATTGTTCTAGTTGGGTTATTCTAAGTTCATTTTCAGTAACTTTCTCTCTTAGCTGCGCGCATTCATCCGTGAGGGAGCTGTTGGCTGCCTTCAGTTCGGCATTTTCAGATTCAACTTTTTTCAGTTGCTTTGCCATATCCTCAAAAGCTTTATTCATGAAATCAAGGGATGTTTTGATCTCACGATGCTCTTTCCGTAGCTCCCTCTCGAGCGACTGGCGCATTTCAGTCAAATCCTGTTTTAGATCCTTCACAAGTTTGCTCATTTCTGAACGCGATAAGGTCATGCCAAAGAGTCAGTACAGTACACTTTGATGGCAGCAGCAGCAACAGTCAGAACTAAATATGCTAAGAATCGTGGTTCAAGAAAGTTTCAGACCTGCGATCAGTAGAAGGGTAGGAATGAGCGACGTTGCAAGTCTGCCGCCGCTGCTGCCAAGTGAAGGGTGCGAGCAGATGATCCTCTTGAAATACTTGTGAATCCTGGCGGCACAGTCGCTTCCCGGAGTGACGTCACAGGTGATTCTGGCCGTCGCCGCCCCTTCGGAGAAGAACGAACCGTGTTACCACGAAGACAAGCTGCTTCACGTGCGTCGGTAGTATCTGCGATCAGTAGAAGGGTAGGAATGAGCGACGTTGCAAGTCTGCCGCCGCTGCTGCCAAGTCATATCAGCGTCATACCTCAACGATGCACGGCTATAAAAAACCAGCTCGACATCTGTACTGAAAGTCCGCAATAGGTTGCTAGAACGCCACGCCTTCTCAGTTTTAAGCGAGATGGGCCGGCGACTTCTTGGTTATCACAGTCATAGATCCCTGTTACCTGTACGTGAATATACCGGTCACCGAAGGGACTTATGTGGTCGTCAAATTCAATCGTAGAAAGTAAGCAAAACGCATAATGCTCAAGTTTCTCTCTCATTAATAAAATTAAACCTCAGGCCTAATAATGCGTAATTTGATTTGTCTTACTACCTGAAAATTTTGGCTATGAGTACGCGAACCCCCTTTTGCATCGGCGTATGCCAACATTTCTATGGGACAGCTGGAGAAAGAGCTTTTGAAATAATCTCGACCAAAGCCTTGCACCGATGTTCGCTATACAAGTGACATGTTTCTTGTGGGGGGAAGACGACAAAACGCATAAATTTTTGCAGTATCAGTGTCGCTATTTATTTCACATGCCAATGCGTCCAAGAATTGTGGTGAATCATGAAGTCAACGCTACTTGTGAAAGTTTACCCGCTTACCGTAGTTCTTTTCCAGCGTTAAACCCTGATATTTTGCTTTCACAGGTGTGCAGAGATAAATGGAGGTACAGCACTGTGTACGACAGCACATACCACGCCTTATATTCGACCAACTGGCAAGAGCTCGCGACGTT
Organism: Rhipicephalus appendiculatus; assembly: GCA_030522465.1. Taxonomy (NCBI): domain Eukaryota; kingdom Metazoa; phylum Arthropoda; class Arachnida; order Ixodida; family Ixodidae; genus Rhipicephalus; species Rhipicephalus appendiculatus. Next base: position 11,650 of record JALIZH010022486.1, read on the forward strand.
CACCCAAGACTCGGACAGATCATTTCGAGAAAAGGTGATCGAACAAGAAATACGGAGGCGACCGCAATACTTGCGTTAGGTTTCTTTGCAGTGGCACTTCCACGTCGGCATTCGTGTTCACTGAATTGTTCCTCGAGTTAACCGTGTTTCGAGGCGTTCCGGAGGTGGATCTTGGAGGCAACGTAGAAAGAACGCGTCTGCTTCGCCAGGTGGCGCTACGATCCCATCTGCTCACAATCTCTGCATGAACTTTTTTCAATAATTGTCTTCACAGTTATTTGGCCCTTACCATGAGTAAGCTTATGCTCCGATGGGCTATGTATCCAATATAACATAAGTTGAGCCATAACCGTGGCTTTTGTTGAAGTTTGCGTTTTTCAAACACATTGTGTGAAAACTCGGAACACCAGAAGTAGATGGTCGAACGGAAATGCATGGAACATAGAGAAGAGTCACTCTGTGCTGTAGCCACTAATGTTATTTGTAGCCGACGCGTGCGCTTTTGGAGTATGTGTTACAGCCGAATATTGATCTCGGTAACGTTTTTCTTACCTATAGCAGCTGTGTTAAAATTACAAAGGAAAATACGAGCTTTGAATCGGCCCAGTTGTAGATATGGCTCTTGATGGTGTCAACAAAACGTTATGTGCTTACACGTGCATGAATACGCAGCTCTGCAAGCTCAAGGAGGAGCACTGGACGCTGAAGTTCACCGTTGCTGCAATGGGTGTGGAGTACGCGGACACGAAGAAGTTTTGCCGGCTCGACCGCTACCACAAGATGAACGGGCTCCGGAAAATTGTGGACTTCATAACTCGAAATTTCACGTCGCAAGGGTCGTACAGTGCGTGCAATTCTTAGCGAACATTTAAGTATGACATTTACAGGGGACGAGAAGGAAAGCGGAGTGAAAACGAGTCCGCATGATAATAAACAAGTGTTCGACGTTGTCGAGTGTTCACTCTTGGTTCTTGAACCTTGTCCTAGGGGTGCCTTACAAGGCGCGGTAGAGAGGCCGTAGTTCATCTTCACTGCTCCAGGCATTGAAAACGGTGACACTTTCGTTGGCTTTTCGTCAACTCTGCGTGACATCGAGCGATGATCCCCGGAAGGTTGACGCCGGATGTAATGGTACCAGTTGTCCTTGTCACCGTGGCTTTTGGGTTATTAGATGTGAAGCATCTTATGGCGAAGCTTAATCCGGTGGTGGTGGTGTGCCGCGTGGCCTCCCTTACTGCTCATGCGCAAACCCTTTCAAAAAAAAAAATAAAAATAAAAAACTTCCTCTCCCCTCTAGGCATCCCTCCCCGCGGCAACCACACCCTCACTGCTACCCTCTTCAACGCCTAGTCCTAATGTCAACGACGTACGCACGGAGCGGGACCTGGCTCGCGCCGCTTTTTAGATGCGAAGCAGCTCTTTGACTAGCCTGTGTAACGCTGTCCCTCCGTGCGTCCGTACGAACGCGCCGCAACGCGCTCCCCTCGCCGCACGTGTTGGAGCGGTGCCAAGTAGGTCACGCCACAGCTGCGCGTTGACGTAACGATCCCCTCGCAGTGCGCGCTGACGTCACTGTCTCCCTCGCCTGCCACGCGCTCGCCGCAGCGCCCGCAGCTGCCACCTGACGCGCAACGACAAGACCTACGCCAGCCATTGCTTCAAACGAATCTTCCAGCGCTCACCGCAGCACCCGCGTTAGCACCGTTCAACCCGTGACGCCACCAGTGCGCAACGCTGCTGCTTCGCATCCCATCAGGGTTCCCTTTGGGAAGATGGTTTAAATTTTTTCATACGCTCTACGTTTTCGAGGTGAGTGCCCGACTTCCCATCTATTCGCCGTTGTGGTTATAGCTCGTGCCGCTAAAATTAATCTGTTGTCATATAGTACCATGATTAGGCCGCTTCGAGTGAAGGCGAGGAAACGTAGTGCGTGCAGGTTTGTCGACGTTTCCTGCCACGCTTTGATCCCCGCGCGACGCCGCTGCGATTCGAATAATTCCTTTTCTCGCTGATTGTATTGTGCATGCTTTTTTGAGGCGGAATGCGTAGTGAGAGCACAAAATACAGCATTTACGGAAATTGCGGATTGATCGTGGAGGTCGTGTTTACATCCCGAGCGCGAGATTTTCATTTCGCGCTCATTGCTTGTCCACAGCTGTTGCATTACTCTTTGTTACACATTCGCAGGGAATTAAGGACGTGAATATTGCGATTGTCAGCAATGTTCGGGCTTGACAATGCCGTAGTGCAGCCTCTCGTTTGTGCGTCTCTCTTTGTGCTGGCGCCGTTAGGTGAGCCTCCGTTTACGCTGCCGGTATGCCGCTGCGCCGAAAGATGAGACGATATCTACCGTGAAATCTTGGCGCGCTGCAGCCTTTACGCGTGTGCTCCCCGTCGGGCCAAAGTGCATCTCCTGCGCGTTGTTTGATAAAAGGTGGCTGAGGGCAGGTAGTGTCGAGGCGCGAGCAGCCAGAGAGGGGAACTATAACTGAAGGGAACCCAAGCAGCATGTGAATTTTTCCAGAAAGCAAGAAACCACGGTTGGTAAAGCGCGTTATCAGAAAAAAAATCGGTTATTCGTCAGCCGCGGTTGTGTAGCGGTTACGGTGCTCGGCTGCTGACCCGAAGGTCGCGGGTTCCATGCCGGCCGCGGCGGTCGAATTTCAATGGAACCGAAATAGGAGAGGCCCGTGTACTGGGCAATGCCACTGCACGTTAAAGACCAGGTGATCAAAACGTCGTTCCTCATAAGCATCGTGGTTTTTGGACGTAAAACCCCAGGTATTAAAAAAATATGTTATTCCTTAATAACGTCAAGACAAAATTATCTCTGTGAACAATGGTGGAATTTTCACTTAAAATAAGTTTTACGAACTTTTACGCTTTCGTGGTTTTTTATGTTGCCTTAAATATGGACAGTATGGTCCATATCGGGTTTTTTTTTATTGAGGGAGAACATTTAGTGAAATATGATAGTTCATATTAGCTGATTGTCGGGTAGTTTTACTGTAGGCAAGAAAATAATTTGGCATGTACACAGTGCGAAATAATGTGTACAGCTGGCGACAAAGTTGCAAAAAAATTTGATTTTGTACATGTTCCGTCGTAAAGTTAGCATTGAGGTGGTTCTAGTAAAGATATGGTAAATAACGCATTTACTAGTAACCTTCATTGATTACTGACTGAGAAAGCTTTTCAAATTGCTTTTTGTTTTACGCATGAAAAATATTTTTGTAGTGCTCTGCTGGACTCTTTCCCTGCCCATGTTTATTATACATTTTAGCAATGCGTCGTGGTGGTAAATACAAGCTGCACGAACATGAGAAACATTCAGACAACATAAGCAGCTGTGTGCATGCTCATTTAAATAGTTTGCTATCGATCATCAGCCTGAGTAAGCGAGAAATTCAAACCTTACCAGAGTGCGTTTAACCACATGTTTCTGACATCTTCTGACATTTTTTATTGTGAGGCAGGAGAAGAATAAAACCTCAGCCCGCATCATGAGTAGATAGCAGGGAAGCTATGTTTTGACAGTCCGAATAGTGTGCTTATGCAGCACTGGTAGGCCACAATGATGTGTGCAACAATCCATTACCTGTACGCTTAGTTTTGGAAGGGGCAAGAACACTACGATTAAGAAAAGGATCTATTGAAATAAGATAAAAAAGGATATTTTTCAGCCATGAACCAACACAATTGTATTTAAGGGACCATGCATGTTGAGCGGTTGCCGCAAAATTTAGGTGCACAGATGAAGAAAAGAAACACAGTCACTGCTAACTACTGGTGTTTATTGAAACCCTGTACAGAATATATGGGTGCCATTATCCGCAGTTAAAAACTGGTGGTCAAAGATTAGAAAGGTTAAAAAAGATTAAAAAGAGTGGGACCCTTGTCATGAAGGTAGTAGATTCTTCATAAAGTGAAGCTTCATGAAGAAGTGTTCTTTCTCTTCAGTTCTATTTGAAGTTTGCAAGGCGAGAACTACCATCTTCCGTGTCACTGCCCCTTTAAAAGGACCTAAAAATTGTTATTGACAGGAAAGCAGTCTTTTTTTTAGTTAGAGACGTTTCAGTCTTTATCATTTGTCAGTCCACCATGCTTTTCAAAGGCAAACATCTGCTTTCAGAAACTGAGGTTACTTGCAAAGGGTTCCGTTGTAGTTCACGAGGATGGCTTGGTGGGCTAGTTGGTAATGCATCATGAATGGCTACAGCGCACATAAAGACGGGGACAACAGAAGGATGCACAAGCGCTTTGTCTTGTGCATCCTTCTGTTGTCCCCGTCTTTATGTGCGCTGTAGCCATTCATGATGCGTTCCGTTGTAGGTCAGTATCAGAACTGCTAAGCGCCGTTCAAAAGCTGGCAGTGTTTTGGTGTTTAGAACTGTGCTGTATTTGTTTAGACCTATTATTCATCTCTAAACTTATAAATGAACGAGCCAAACTGCCTTTACAAGCAGTTCGGTTGGTTTATGAGGGTGAAAATATTTTGGATGCTGGATAGTAAAGTTCGTTTCTTGATTACAGAAGCAGCAGTCATGCCTCTCTTCAAAATCTGGAGTGCAGATTATACCATCAAGATTATACTATCAAGGTCCCTGCTGAAACAACGCCACATGTTACACAGCAAGCGGGAGAGAAACCTTTATGCAGTTGGAGCATTGCTAAGGTTGGAGCATTGCTAACAACTCCACATGGGTAATCTGCTGCCAAGATATTTGTATGCATTTTTGGGTTTTTGCATTGTTATTGAATGTTTTTGCACGACTAATGCAGCAATTAACAGCTAACAGCTGCGCCATATTGTACTTATAGTGGTCTTTCCCGCTTTCCTTCTACCAACGAACATTTTGGACAAAAGTTGCTCCAAACTTATTCCAGAGAGGCACAAAAGCTGGCCGACTTGTCAGTTTTACGCAAAAACCTAAAGTGTGCCATAACCGTCTTGGCGATCTAAGGGGCCATAGTCATAAGCACGGCGCCTGCATCCCACAGGACCTGCAGGTTTAATTTTCTTTTATTTCTCTCTGGCTGGAGTTTTAGTATTCTTATGCTTTGCGCCTATTTTTCTAGTGCTACTGTGATAGTGAGCCTGCTAAAAAGTCTTGAGGTGAAAAAGTGGCTTCGGTTAATGTTTCATTGTAAATTGTTCAGCATAGTTGATGACAGTGCAACATCACCGTACCCAACCGCTGGCTTGAAGAAGCAATAAAACAGGAAGCCTAACCGCTGCTACCTGTTAATTTGCCATTATTGGGCGCATTTATTGTAACTGTCCATGTATAGAACAGCAGATCCCATGGTTGCGATTTGAGGAGCTTTCATACAACACAATGCATAGTTATCAAGGATAAACATTGCTTCAGGTGAAGAAACCTACTGTATGACCTCACTGTACCTACGGTTCAGTTGTGCACATCATAAGGCATGGTCTGTAGTCAGAGTTACTCTTCAATCTTTTTTGTTTTCATGTTTGCCTGATTGGAGCATGCCCAATAAGTAAGCTTGATGCGAATCCAAATTGTAAAGGTGGCTTTACACCATGATAAGCACATGCAGAAGAGTAGGCTATTAAAATCAAATGGAAGTAGCCTGATCATTTCATTTTCAAACCAGTGTTGATACAAATATAGCGTGAACTTGCATATGTTGACTAGTGAAACCTTGGTGATACGAATCTCACGGGACCACCAAAAATATTCGTATCATCCGAAATTCGTATCACCAGTAAGCATGGAAAATTAGCATAGGACAAAAGAAAGCTGGCGTACATTTTCATTTACTGTTTTTCAGGAACGCAGCAACGCCAGGAAGAACTCTGAATGATTGTCAGTCAAGTTTTTAGATGTCGGCAATCATACCAGCACTCGTAAATATACGGCCCCTACACGCGTGTTTAATTAATGAACAAGGTGCGTTGTGACCCGCAAGCAGTAGCCCCTTCCAAATTTTAGTATACTTTTTCACATGACACTAGAGTACTGCGTCGAAAGTAACGGAAGAAGCGCTTTGACGCGATAGATCAAGCCCACAAAATTTCAGAACCATGTTCCTATGTTATGATTTTGTTATCGTGGAGGTGTTGGGGATGTTTTTTGGGAGATTTACAGCCGTGCCCCCCACAAGTGCGACCTTAACAATCCCGCATGTTGACACCGCGATTCTGACGATTTGGCGGTGCGCGGCACATGCCCGCGCTTGCGTTCCCGCGCTCGCACGTGCTTGGCGCGTCTTTCGTGACAGCGCGGAAGCTGGAGACCTTTTCGTACCTGGGCGATAGCGTACGTTCGTATCAAACGTCGCGGGGCGAAAATCGATTCGCAACAACCATACTCCCTTACATTGCAGGCCAATGGGCCTTGGTCGGGACCAAAGAAAAATTCGTATCACCCCGAAATTCGTATGAGGTGTGATCGTATCACCAAGGTTTCACTGTATTTTAGTTCTTAATGAAACCGTACGGTAAATGTACATCTCGCACTGCCTCTAAAGTTGTTTTTGTTGTGGTGGATCAGCTTTTTAATACACCAGTATGTGTACTGAAAGGTAACATGCCTGTTCCACCACTGCAACAACTCTAAGACTATGTTGTGCTTTGAAACGCACTGATATTCTCAGGTGAAACCACTTAAGAATATTTGGCCTTCCAACTTTCTTTCACATAATTCTATCGTCAAAGCACACGCCATGTTGTGCTTGGCTGCTTTATAGAAGTGTGCATCTATTAGCTACATTTGAATTGCCTGTCTAACGTTCATTTGTGGTTTACTATATGTGTATATTTGTCCTCTCTGACAAAATGATAGAATAAAGCAGAAAAGTGGAAGGTGAACTAGTAGAACTAGTCATTATGGCACAAGTGTGGAAGGAAAGAGGATCCGGTAATAATAAAAGGGGAAGCCTGGGTGGACATGTGTGTGCCAATAGAAATACAAGATGTTTTGCTGCTACAGATTAGTTTTACTTAAACAAGAAAAACCTAATAGTGGTGCTTCAATATGCGAAACAATAAAGGCAAATCAGATAGATAAAGTTGCTTATTCGGGTTTAAGGGTGATATGCTCTTTGTAGAAGAGGTAGCTCCGTTTCCACACAGGAAGGTAAGTGGGCACCAAAGATAATTTAATATGAGTACTTTCACAAAGGCTGCTGTACCAAGGGGCTTTGGTAGCAAATATAGTGTGATGTCTCAAGGTGTGCACGAGCTTAGAGTTCCACTCACTCTAATGTAACCTATTTTGTTACAATGGCGAGATGAAATGTTTGTTTAACACAGCCATTTTCCGACTAAGGAAATCAAGTTTTGTAGCCATTGTTAGAGCTTATGGTGCTGTTATTTTGCAACAGGTGTCCCTTCAGATTGCATGGAACTCCGAGTATTTCAAGAGGTTGCAGCTGAGCTGCCCATGGGCCAGAGGGCCTTCACTGTTGCAAAAGATGTGCCATCGGCTGACCCTGCTGTGCAAGGTATGTCTAGATTGCTTTTAACGTGCACTTCTTACATAGAAAGGCACATTGCAAAAACAAAACAAAAAACAGGACAAGGAAATGCATATGCCCACACGAAATCTGTGTGGGCTGTGTATTTTGTGGTCATGTGCATAGCATCGAGCTAACTGTGGGCGATAAGAGCTTCCACATTACAGTTTGGGGATCTCGTGCAGCAATTTTTCACTTGGGTCAGTTATGCATAATCATGCACTTTTTCTGTCTTGCTTATGTGGCTATATTACAGTTCAGTGAAGATATGTAGGTTGCGTAGCAGGCTTTATCATTAAAGTGCAGTGATTCACTGAACTGCATGTAGCTTAACAAATGGAGAAATTAAGTCTAGTCTGGGTATTATACCCCACCTTCACGAGCCGGCTGTAAGGCCTTATTGGTTTCGTCCCTTGTCTGCTGACCTGAACGATGTGGGTTCGATTCTGGTTGTGGTGGTCTGGTCGTAATTTCATAGAGGTGAAATTCTAAAAGTTTGTGTAGTATGTGATGCCAGAGCACACTAAAAGGATCCCAGGTGGTCGAAATTTTCTGAACCCCTGCACTATGGCGCCTTACGTATAGTTCCAGTCGCTTTGATACATTAAACCCTACAAACCATACCCATCGCCACTGCATTTGTGGATGAATTGAATCTACATTCTGGGCGGTCCCACTGTCTAGCCATCAGCTGTACGAAGATGAGTTGACTGACAATTTAAACAATGTCAACGATTCTGGACATGTGATTGGCTCAAACTAATAATCGAGTGCACACCTTTTCTGAATGGAATTGTTTATTTAGGCTGTAAATGAGGCCAGCATAGTAGGGATGCACACGGATCAATTGTTCAGGTTTGTGAAGTTCAGTTTTATTTTAGAGGCGAAGCTCCTTAGGGTGTGGGTCTGTCCCTCCTCTGTAGTTGTCGTAGTAGTAGTAGGTAGGTAGCCGCGTGTGTGGAATGTACCCACTCCACGTGATAAAGATGACGATGACGCAGTATAGTGGAATGTACCCACTACACGTGATAACGATGAAGTATAAGCGCGTTCCAGTATAGTGGAATGTACCCACTACGCGTGATAAAGATGACGATGACGCAGTATAGTGGAATGTACCCACTTCAAGTAATAAAGATGACGCTGACGCAGTATAGTGGAATGTACCCACTACACGTCATAAAGAAGACGATGACGCAGTATAGTGGAATGTCCCCACTACACTTGATAACGATGAAGTATAAGCGCGTTCCAGTATAGTGGAATGTACCCACTACACGTGATAACGATGACGATGACGCTGATGACCATGAAGTATAAGCGCCTTCCAGACCACACATTCTCTTTCTGCCATGGATGAAAACGATCGAGCTTCGCCCACTCATCATCATTCACTTCGTGGATATGGCGTATATTTTTTTAAGAAACACATTTTCCTGCTGTAGCACTCATGCGTTAATAAGGTATGTCGCCACCTTTTTGGAAATCTTTTACGATTTTGATCCTAAACAGATTGTTTTGTATTTGCCTTAAAAAGGGCCGTTGAAAAATACACTTCAAGTATGTTAGACAAAAAAAGTGCGACTAATCACAGTTTAATTACAGGAAATTACCCAAAATATGTTCATCACGCGAAGAGTGATAAGTACTGATCCTGTGATAGAAAACAAAAATGGCTTGGCAGAAATGTAGCTGTATATTAAGGCTGTGCAATGAACTAGAATATTTGCGCTGTCTTCAATATTACGCGTACTATGGCCAAAAAACGCAAAATTGTGTAGTTTCAGATGGTTTTATTTCAGTCAAAACCTTATAACATCAAAAGTTATCGGTGGTTTTCAATTATCCTATTTCATTGCATAGATTAATGATCCAGAACGAAGCACGGGAAGTTTTATTGAAAAATATTGGATCATTCAAAGTTATGACTTTTTGCGCAGTAAAAAACGACTAAAAATGAAGTTTTGAGAAAAACAAGAAAGAAGTTTTCCAAACGTGTTATATACATCGTCGGAAAGCTGTGGGACGCTAAAACCCGCCAGGCTCATAGCTGGGACCTTCCTTAGCTGCCAACAGTCACCGTTACGTGGTTTAGCCGCTCCTAGTTTTTTAAGCTTGTTTTTTGTCAGCCGTTGACTGGCAGCTGGCGTTCTTCAAGCCAGTTCGGTTCCCGCTTAGACAAGCTACCGGGCTGCAGTAGCCAGGATTGACACCAGCCTGCCTCAAGATATGCATTGTGCCACTATATCTATTGGGGAACTGACATATACAATCTTACAGTCCAAACTAAAAAATTCTCGCGCCCGTATGGACATCTTTAGGGACACACTGCAACAGCATCCCATTGATGCATTCATTCACGTTTTGAGTTTTCCCGCCGAAATATTTTCCTCAAAATATATCGTGTAAACAGAGCTCTGCATACACAGCCTTATCTTTGTTCGTTATCTTTTTGCAAAAACCTCCCGTGTGCTTGTATTGTGCTGTGCCCAGAGCTATGACTCGGTTGCAGGCTCACCAACTCTTCACACTTTGGGTTTCTGCCTTTATTTCACTCGTAACCTAACCATATCTTGTTGTATTCTGTAAGACAACAATCTGGAACACTTAATTGACGAAAAAAATGCTTTCACAGTGGTAGTACAACACATCGGTGCAGTGTAAACATGGTATCACTTCGTGTGTCTCCACACGGCAATTAGCGCAATTTGAATAAACATTGGCCGTGATTACCACAGCTCAACCGTATTACGTTTTAGCATACTTCACCACCAAGTTATCTGAATTTATCCTGCCAACTTTCACTGGATTAAAATGTAGGTTTTAGTTGTCAGAAAATATCAGTTTCGGTTTCAGGGAGGTCTACTGGCAGTTGTAAAAACCAACACAACTCTTGAACAGAACCAGATAGAGATGTCATTTTTGCTGCAGCACAATTCTGAATGTCTGTAGATTCTTAAAATAATAAAAAGTGAAGTTCGCTTTTTTTTGGAAAAAAAAACGTCATTTTGAAGGGTGGCGACATACCTTAATTGAAGACCATTGATGAATTGGACCTTTATTTTAGGTTGTCTAAGATACACAAGAGTTTTGATGCATTGAGTCAGTTAAATCAGCACGAATTAGTATTAGGTATGGATTGTGTTTGGTAGATAATCCTGCTTATCATACATAGAATGCCTATTTGTGTCGTGTCAATTGATACGTATATTTAATAGGTTGCTAAATTTGCGCACTGGTTTTATCAGTGTCGTTTGAAACGAAAAAGACGCCGCCAACCGTTTAATAAAATTTACCGGTGCTGAGCTTTTTCAAAAAGCTTGTCCTTGGCATGGACTCAATATCTTAATGCGACATATTACCTATTATAAAAAGTTATTGAATGAATTGATGTTGAGAGCAATGGAAGCAGGCAGCTTGTCTTGTGTTCGACGAATTCGGCAGATTTTTCACGCGACAACTTATTTCCGCAGAAGCTTTTGCTTTCATATAAGTGCTACCTTTCTTGCACACTTTCAAGCCCATGTGCTATGGTCATTAATAGTTTCTAAATGTTCCATGGTTTACATGATGGGTTGCAATAGTGATCACTTTTTAGGGGCGAAGCTCCTTAGGCCGGCCACCCGTTCGCCGTTGGAGCTCCCTTGGATGCGTCACCGGGTAATGCCTGGTTCACGGTGGCGGCAAGCCTGCCGTAACGGCCCGGTGCCGTAGACCGTCCGGCCGCCGCCGCCCGCGAGAGAGCTGTTCAAAGTGCACGGCAAGCTCCGCCGGCGAGGCATTCGGGCCTCCGAAAAACATGGCTGCACTTCCGAATCCAGCTGTTGATCACCTCGAATCTATCAAGCGGCCGCCGTGCGCTCAATACCTTGTGAGCTGCGAACTGATGCTTCCATTCGCTTTAGACTCATGTCCTCAAGCTTCGACAACACTCTGTTCGAATCGATTCGGCACCGTTTTTGAGAGCCATACTCAAATAATCGATGTTGTAGGCTTAGCGAATAGCGTTGGGCGCTTCCGGAATCTCGGAGGGCATAAATTACGCGTTTGCTAGTTGTTTCTAATCTTGGCTAGCTGGCGCCACTTGTCCAGGCGCGAGCTTCTTGGCATGTTCTTCGGTTTAACGCTGCGCGATTTTCAATGGCAGACAAACTAAAACGCTCTTTTAACTGCTGGAACGATGCCGGGCAACGACGCGGACGACATTCGCACTTTTAGCGTGAGAACCGCCGAGCAAGAAGCAAGCAGCTCGAAGCGTTCCCGCAGCAGACGCGGACGACGGGAAAGCTGAAAGCAGTCGACGCGGCTCACCGATAGAGCTCCTCCGTCGCTGATTGGCCACGTCGCTTTCCGGCAAACGGAAAACGGCACGAAAATGGGTCTCGAACCTATTCTCCGAACGGCAAAGAACGGCAGACGTGCGCGAACGAAACAGCCCGCGCACGGCGGCCTGAGAACGTCAAACGGCAAACGGCGAGCCGCCGTGCCGCTACCGTGAACCAGCCATCAAAAATACAATGAAACGCCGTGCGCGCCGAACGCCGAGCGGTTTGCTTCTAGCGCACCAGAAATTCGAGGTTAAATAAAAGAAATAAGCTCTGCGCACAACTGGTTATAATGGTCGTTTTCACTTTCACCATCGTGAATTGTGAAATGACAACCATCATTCTAGCGCAGCACGGGCGCTTTGTCTAAGGTAGCAGTAGACGCTCTTCCCTCGCTGCGCCGGCGCAAAAAAATGAAACTTAAAAAAATGAAAAACTTAAAAATGAAACGGCACGCGGTGCAAGGCGCTCGCGGCGTTCGGCGCGCGTTGCTCAAAAAACAAGGTGCGCGGTGCAAGAACAGTTCGCCTTTATAAACGACAATGAAATTTACCGAAAACAATGTTTGTACATAGATAAAAAAAATAAGGACCCACTTCACATTACTTAGGGCTCCTCACAGAATATGGATAGTCGTCTTCAGAAACGTAAACGAGAATATGATGAAGATGATAAGCAGCTTGGCAAGGATGCGGAACGCAAAGCCAGAGCAGCGGCAGCAAGATGAGCCCGGCAACAGGGTCCTGCGGTTAAAGCACGACGAGCGGAGCTACAAAGGTTACGGCCGACAGGATCCTACCGTACGGGCTACAGCGGCCGAATCCAAGTGCCGACGCCGCCAACCATTTCAAAATGTACATAGTCGTTTGCTTCCCATTTCTAAGGAGTTTGCATTCGTATCGCATCGGTTGCATTCGTACTCGGAACAACTGCTAATTTTTTATGTTGTGACCTGTCATTTGTGTTCGCCAGTAGCAAATTACATGATGTACATGTATCAGTGCGCTTATATAGGCTTCGTCAATCAGGGCATCGACGAAGCCTATATAAGCATACTGGAAGAAATCTAGAGCGGATCCACAGCTACCATAGTCCTCCATAAAGAAAGCGACAGAATCCCAATAAAGAAGGCTGTAAGGCAGGGAGACATGAACTCTCCAATGATTTTCACCGCGTGTTTACAGGAGGTTTTCAGGGCCCTAGATTTGGAAGAGTTAGGGATAAGAGTTTAATGGAGAATATCTTAGTAACCTGTGATTTGCTGATGACATTGCATTGATGAGTAACTCAGGGGACGAATACAACTCATGATTACTGAACTTGACACGAAAAGCAGAAGAGTAGGTCTGAAAATTAATATGCATAAAACTAAAGTAATGTGCAACAGTCTCAGCAGAAAACAGCGCTTTGCGATAGGTGGCGAGACACTGGAAGTTGTAAAGGAATACGTCTATATTGGACAGGGAGTAACTGCGGAGCCGACGCATGAGAGTGAAATTACTAGAAGATTAAGAGTGGCGTGAAGCACATTCGGCAGGCATTCTCAAATTATGAATGGTAGTCTACCACTATCCCTTAAGAGGAAGGCTATATTAAAGCTGCATCTTACCGGTACTTACCTACGGAGCAGAAAAACGTCGAGGCTTACAAAGGAGGCTCAAATTAACTGGAGGACGACGCAGGGAGCGATGGAAAGGAAAATGATAGGTGTAACCTTAAGAAACAGGAAGAGAGCAAAGTGGGTCAGGGAACAAACGGGGCCTTAATATATCATAGTTGAAATCAAAAAGAAGGACTGCAGATGGGCCGGGCACGTAGCACGTATGGCAGGACAACCGTGCGTCATTAAGGGTAACTGATTGGATTCCAAGAGAAGGCAAACGCGTGAAGGGGAGACAGAAAATTAGATGGGCAGATGAGATTAAGAAGTTTGCAGGTATAACGTGACAGCAGAAAGCACAGGACCGGGTTGATCAGCGGAACATGGGAGAGGCCTCTGCCCGGCAGTGGGCGTAGTCAGGCTGATGATGATAATGATGGCATGTCTAGGAATATATTAACTAAATTGCTACGACAGCTCGAAGATTGTGGTAATAGTCCGGCTAGTTGGTGTTATAATGCATCGAACCCCCCCTACGCGGCACGAGAGGAAGAAGGGTCACTTCACACGCCGCAGTTTCCAAAGCTAAAAAAGAAATCTCCAAGAGTGTTCCTCCACCCGCCGCAGTTGTCAAAAGAAATATCTAGTAACGTTCGCCTGTGCATAGTCGATACTTTCATCGCGCTCCTGCAACACCAATAAATAACAAGTGTGAGAGTTGTTAGTTCGCCCTTATGCCTGTGTATAGCTGTGCGTTCTTTTCGAGCGTTTTTCTTTGTGTTGGAAGAGCTCGATGCAAGTGTGAGCTGTGACATTTGTTAGTTCGCACTCGTACTGTGTGCGTTGTTTTGGTGCGCCATTAGTCCTTGAGCGGCGCACTGCAAGTATCGATATGCTTGTCGTTCATCATGAAACACTTTACATTAGTAGCTATCGCATTCATTGCTGCGCTCGTGCAGAGAAATTGCGGCTCTTTTGATTAAGGCCACGTACGAACGGTTCAGATATCCATGTCTACTGCAAGGTGTGAGTTCTATATGGGTTGCAGGTACTGCTAATGGAGCCAGAACAGTAATCGCTCCACTGATTGCTCCTTCCTTTCAGCTGCACTTGTGCCGCAAGCTGATGCGACAAGTTTTTGCTGAAAGTATGCGTTCAATATAAAACCTTTTGCGAAAATAACTTGGAAGAGCACTCTTTTTCAAAAGAAACATCAAACCTTAATTGAAACTCTTGAATATAACTGAAACAAATCGCTACAGTTATACTACTACCACTAAAATAGCCATCAGGTTGCTGCCCTCGGCACGCGTATGCAGTTGACTCGAAGTTCGCCTATTTGGTCTTTACAAGCGTTAGTTAAGAGCGGTAACGATATTTATTGAGAGAGATACTCCGTTTCACAAGCTGTCGTCAGTGCTGTTGAAGGTACGGGCTCTCTAAGCCAATCATGACAGAGAGCACTACGAAACTGCGTTAGTACGCAAATGTCACCCCTGTGAATTTTACAGGTGGTTTCATCTGTGTGGAAACGTGTGTGCTATAGCATTTAGCTTTTCATTATTTATTGTAGAAGGTGGCACTTGCTATCTTTCATCTCTTTTTTTTCTTGCTTTCAGATGGGCGAGCGTCTGTTGCAACCAAACCATTCCGTTTTATCCCTACTTGTGTCCTCTCAGGGAGCGTTGTGAGGGCGCTTCCTGTACTGGAAATCGTCGCTGTGGATATGGTCTGTCGTGTGTCGTACTCAACCAAACGCTGCCTCACTTTGGCAATAGCTTGAGTTTCCGTTCTAATAAAAAATTACCACTCTTATTGACTCTGTGAACTTTTTATGACTGCGATCTGTAAGCGACACCCAGAAAGATTACCCATCGCGACACTTGAATGGTCTTCCGCATTAGAATAGTTCAAGAATGAGGTTGGTGTCTGAACTTTGCCGAGAGCAATGGCCATGAAATGTGGTTCGGTTTGCAGATCGGCCATGCACGTTTCACCGTACAACCGTGTGACTCGATGCATATGATCTAAGATGCGGCAGAACCTACGCCTTGTTAGCATGGCTTTCATGGGAAGCAGTCAGCGAGTAATTGCTAATGTCGAGAGAGAGAAAAACAACTTTATTGACGTGAAAAATAGTATTTTTCACAGAGGTATGTTCAATCTTTTGACATTGAGTAAGGCGTTACAAGGTGTGTCGACGTATTTCTGTAAGTGTATCAGTAGTGCGCACATTGTGGGAGTATCTGGAACCTCGACTTGGCTGGCGTTTAAACGGTCACTTATGGTATCACGTAAAGTCGGTACTCACGTTAAAGCGAAGACTTCAGTATAGTCCGAACGAAGTGCACTTTACGATAAGATGATGTGAATTTGATAGGTAAATTTCGTTAGCATATTTCTCCAGTGTTGAGCAACGCTTAAATATGGCTTGCTGTATCATAGGAATACATATGCAATCTTTATTGGACTCCTATAGAAGTGAAGCCTAAACTGGAACCACAATGGTCGTTACGCCTGTAGCATAGGAGTGCATATGTAATGTTTATTGATTTGTTATATAGTTGCATAGTCAGCCACTAACACTACAATTGACGTTGCAGCGACATTAAGCCTGCACAGGGTCTTTTTTTCAAAGTAGTTCCAAGGCGTGGCGTTACTCTGTGGTAGAGTAGCTCACATCCACCCCACAGAATGCTTGGGTTCGATACCTACTGCAATCCTGATTTTTATTCTTTGAATTCGTCGGGTCAACCCGCCGTTATGAGCTTTTCTTTACACTCTCGCATTGAAATTGCGAATTTCTATCCTCACCGCTGCTGGGCAGATATCAACTGTGAATCGCCTATGGCGCACATCCGCATACCGCGGCCCCTGTTGTAGGGGTATGTGCCACACATGTCTGGAGGAAAGGGTTTGACGACGTACGCGACAGGACTTTCGTGTTAGTCATGTCGTGACCAGAGAGTCGTATTCCGGAAACTCCCATACCCTCCCGTACCAATTTTAGTATACATGAAGTTAAGATGCGATAATTAGAGCACCAAGACCTAGCGGGCTGGATATAGATAGATAGATAGATAGATAGATAGATAGATAGATAGATAGATAGATGATAGATAGATAGATATATAGATAGATAGATAGATAGATAGATAGAAAGATAAATAGATAGATAGATAGATAGATAGATAGATAGATAGATAGATAGATAGATAGATAAATAGATAGATAGAGAGATAGATAGATAGACAGAAAGATAGATAGATAGATAGATAGATAGATAGATAGATAGATAGATAGATAGATAGATAGATAGATAGATAGATAGATAGATAGATAGATAGATAGATAGATAGATAGATAGATAGATACGTGGCTGAAAATGTTCAAAGTACCTGCAGTTCACTAATACATGCTTCGCATTAAAACAATTAGCTTAGAAGAACGGAGCGTTGGGCGAGTTGGTATTGCATTGTGACCCTTATTTCATGCTCATATGTCAAAGTTGGCCGATGAGAGCGCAAGGAAGAAAACAGGCAGTCGCCTATCATATGGTCTCTACTCATAATCATATCATCGTTTCCTCGCGAAAATCATCCGATATCAAACTCTCGTCAATTCGGTCACATTTGGCCTGAATCCGGTTAATTCGGACGATTCTGCCCCAAATGTGCGAGGCAAAGGGGCGAAACTACGTTCGTGGATCACCGAAACAAGGCGGCGCAGTCTGTATCTTCATCTGCATAAGCGCTAAACGTGCGGTAAAGGCGGTAACAACGTTTAACTTTAATTTTAGGTTAGCACGTGCCTGGTTGTTTAAGGCAGGGTGGTCTTAAGGGACGTTCACATTGTAAACCAAGTCGCTAGTGGCATAAACTGGGGCTTTTAAACTGCTGTTAAGCAAACTATGTACAAGATTTACGTATTTATCAAGTACATGAAAGTATAATGACGTAATAGGCATTTGTTGATTGCTTTCTTGGATGCTATTGATAATTCGGAATCCGTTTATTTTGGACGGTACTCCCAGTCCCATGAAATTCGAATTTACAAAGCTTTTACTTCATGTACAGCCCATACCTGCTCGTATACATGCTTGGGTCTGTCCGCATACAAAATTGTGTCGGCGCTCTTTCCCCTGCATTTCTCCTGCATTTTCTTGCCAGCGTAAAAACACGGCAGCCCCACACTAGTGGTCCGAAGATTGAGGTAGCAGCGTCGCTAGGTGGCGTCCCTCTCCTCCTCACCACCCAATTTCTTTCTCTCTCTCTCTCTGTCTTTCTATCTTTCTCTATCTTTCATTTCCTTGTCTTTATTTCTTGCTCCCTCTCACTATCTTTTCCCTCCACATTTTCCTTCCAGACTAACGCTTTCTATGTTGCGCTCTTTCTCTTTCTTTCTACGTTATGTTTTACCCCCTCCTCTCCTGCTTTGCCTCCTCCGCACGCTCCCATATGTCCTCCTCTCGATGCCTTCTCTTCTCCACGCCCTTGCTATTTGTGCTATGCCAGCCGCCCACCTACGGATGGTGTGTACTCTCCCCACGAAGAGAAATTTCCCTCTATAGAATTTTTCTTCCTCTGTTATTGAGATAACAATTATATGGACACTCTCTACGGGTTTTTGCTGTCAGCGTCGGTGACGCCATCACCGTGTTCCGTATAAAGTCTGAATTGATTACATACCTCCGCGCAACGTATGATCTACACGCGGGTAAACGAGCACGAGCGGGCAAGATGAACGCGGCTGGAGCAGAGCTGAAACGAGCCGGCCGATTTCCGTCGTTCGGACAACGCATGCGAT